>JARVGW010000136.1:18672751-18682855 GCA_031762495.1 Anablepsoides rubrolineatus
ATGTTTGTGGTTGTAATGTGACAAAATATGGAAAAGTTCAAGGGGTATGAATACTTTTGCAACCCACTGTATATGACTGTAAAGGACATTTTTATTGATAATGAAATGTATTTTTTTTTATTTATTCTTAAATGCACACACATGTACATTCATATTTTGATTCTTCTATATTGAAATGTTATTGTGATTGATGTGGAATCACGTGTCTTTATTACTGTGATTTTTACTGTGCTTTTAGAGGGGTTCTGAGTTACCATCTGATTTCTATTTAGTTAACACTATAAAGAGATTTTTTTTTTTTAATCCATACTGTGTCCTTGTTAGGGACAAAGAGTGAGATGGTTTTTTCCTCACCTATCATGTTGGCTTTTCTTTTTTTTTTTTTCTAAAGGGAGCGCCTCTTTATGGCTGCAGGACCCAGGCACCTATTCTCCTATACAATAAAGACAATTCAAACACACACCCTAACAATAAAAATAACAGATATGCATATGTAATGAGGAGGAGTATGTCCAAATTCAGGGGCTGCAGCTTACCTAGACAGTGGTCCACAGAGACCACACCCTACACAGCCCATGTACAATAGGCTGTATAAAATGACTGTGAAATGAGATGGTCTAGCCTTCAGATGATGTATGTTTACATGGCCATGTGCTACCCATTACCATAGTGATTGGTTTTATGTCATGTGCCTTCAGACTTGAAATGTGTTGGGACATGTATTCACTAGAGGTGTATATTAACGAGGTACATTTACATTGTTACAGTACTTTAGTAATTTTTTTGAGGATTTGTAATTTTACCAATTATTTTTTTATTGCAAAGTTTACTTCTATTTTGTCAACATTTTCAAAACATAAAATTTATACTTTTACTACTTTAACTAATTTAATGGCTAGTTACACATTACAAATTTACATATGATTGGAACTCATCATGAAAGGAGTTGTTTATGCACTCGAAAAATTAGGTGTTGAATTTACTTAAAGTTTTCTCAACTGGATCCATTAAAACTAAGTTGAGTCAATTAAGCAATTTGCACATTTTCTTTTATTCCTCAACTCAGCTTAAGGTTGTGTCACACTACAAGATTTTAAAACAGTCAGCCAATTTTCAAAGACTGAGAGAGTCCACATGTGAGGATAAAAAATCATGGATATACCAGGTTTGGTTCTACAGTGTGTGTTGTACAGCCACACGGCAAGAGACAACACACCACACACAGACAGATTCTTCAATCATGAACATTTGCGACAAGGAAGAAACAATGTTGATCGTTTGTGGACTATTTTTACCAGAGGAAAAACAATTCCATAAGACTTTTAACATCCCGGACTTTCTGGTGAGTCATGAAAGTTATTTTGTCTTCTGTATTTTGGAATCCCCTCCATGTTTACATCACCTCACTTTCTGATTGGCTACACGTCTTATTCAACAGGCTGAGAGCTTGTTTGTTCTCGGGTGAACATTACACACGCTGTGATTGTCGGGCCAATAAATTCAAACATGTTGAATATCCCAGATTTGAGGTCGGAGCGGTCCCGATGTCCTTCCGAGCCGACTAGATCACTCTTAACACACTACCAACGGCAGGAATATCTGCTATGATTATCTTTAGAGCCATCACAATAATCTGGACTTTCTTAAGATTGTCGGAAGAGCAAAAATCGGCATGATTATCTTTCCGTGTGACGCAGGCCTTAGTGGAACCAGCTTGCTTAAGTAAATTCAACACATCCTTTATTAGTGTGTACTTTTACTTTCACTTTTATTGTGGCAGTTTTATGATTTTTAATTAAGTACATATCATTTTTACCAAAATAATTTTGGTCTTTTTACTTTTGATTAGTTTTTTCTTTCAAGTACTTTATATACCTTATATTCACATATCTTTTCACTGGAGGAATAACTTCACAGTTAAAAATGATACACATAAACTAAATTGAAACGTTTGAGTTTATCTCCAGCATCAGTACTTTTAATTGCATTTTATTCAACATTTGCTTGCAACAAAAATACATCATCTAAGTTGCTAAACTTAAATTTAAAAAATAAAAACTATTTTGGTCCTGTATAATATCCTGGTCTCTGTATTTAATTTGGGATCTCAACTCAATGAACTTCTTTTAGATGGTGTAAAAAATAAACCATTCATTTTTCTTCAAAACACATATAGTTTTTTTTGGTTTTTTTTTTACCTGATCCAAATTACGTACTCTGCTTCCAACCATCCCCTTCCAGTATATATTGTATTTTTTCTGAGTGTAAAAGTTGACAAAGATTAATATTGACATGAATTTATGAAATTGCAAAATGTAAAGTTGTTATAACTCCACAACTCTTAGATTATTGTTCATGCAATTAGAATATTTGTGTCATTTTCCTTAAACCATTCTGCTTGATCAACAAAGCCATTGTACGATCCAGCAACGTTCAAGTACACATGTCCTATTGTGACACTAGGCTGCTACTAATGAATGAAACTACCCTTCCAAATCCTCTGATATCAAACTTAAACTGAGTGTTAAAAAGAATGTTATTTTTCCTCTGAGGCATCAGGAGCAGGTGTGTTTGAGAAAGCACACACAGAGACATGGCGCGATATCCACGCTTCAGCGATGCATGAAGCATGCACACATCATCACACACAGCAGCACACATACAGTTCTCCTGCTGCTTTTAACCAGAAAATGAGGGGCATGGCCCACCGTTGCCTGCTGACTCGCCCCTGACAGAGCAGCAGAGGAATTTACTGTCTGTTGCCAATGGTTATGTGACTGTATCTTCAAGGATACCTCTATCGTTTCTTAAATTCAATTACCACCTCATGCCTTTTTGTTGCTAACACACTTTCTTTGCTTTGTGACTGGAGTCCTGTTATACTACCCTCATATTCCATTTTCTTAAGGCTTTCCTGACTTCACAAGACACAGACTCACATCAGATTAGATTTCCATCTCTGTTACTGCTGGTAAAGAATGCAGCTGTGCCACCTCACGACAGAGGAGGAAAGCTCAGGCAGCTTGGTATGGTGAACAGTGGATGATTGATCATGTAATTTAGGGGGTTTAATCCAATCTGAAGGCAGCCTCTGAGGTAGTTTTAGGTGAAGTACATCTTCATAGTGAGAATTGGCTGTGTGCCTTGCATAGGACAAAAAAATAATAATTCTCAAAGTTGATATCCACATATTTTTGTTTCCTTGAAGTTGTGACCCCTAATTGTCCTTTGGAACACAAGTGAACATGTACATCTTGTCATTCACTCAAGCCAATTTTGCATTCATTGAGTACAAATTTCAGTTTTTATAAGAAGATTTAATGCACCACTGAACAAATATTATTGGTAAAATATCCCATTTAGTCTGACAAATACAAGGGTGGACGGCTCATTTGTCACACTGTACTATAAAAGTCATTCATGTAGACAGAGACTGAACTAGCACTGTATTTACACTGAACCAAATACATTGAATTCCAGCTTTCTCACAATTGCAAACAGTCAGTTGTGCCTTTTAATCAATATTGCATTGAAAATAACTATAGAATATATAATAAGAATTTGACAGAGCAGATTTTGCTCAGCTGTATTGGAATCACAGCCTGACATCATGAGATATGTGTTTACATTATTTGCACATCATTTATTCTATAAAGCTCTACATTATTTATTAAGTTGAGAGGCCTATAACTGAGGAGGTTCTGATTACTAAACTAAGCAAAAATGCTGCTAATGGAGCACCGGGTAAATGTTGGAGTTCAGTTAAAGACAAAGTCAGTATTGGCCAAAGTAAATGTAAATCTGTGAAAAGATGCACCTCTCTAAATGATGCTGCTACTGCCATCCATCTGAAGGTTTTACTCACAGAACCATGAAAGACACCAGCGAGAAGCAGAGCAAAAACATACAGTAGGCACAGAAATCAAACCCAAGAGAATGAGTCATGTTTGTTACTGCATCAAAGACATTCATGCAGGGGTTCAGCTCACTGCAGCTATCTTTACTGTGTCAACCTGCTGCGACGTCCGATCAGTGTGGCATCAGTGTATCCACATGTGTCTGCTCGGCTGCTCGCCAGATGTGTCACAGTGTGAATTCAGCCCCATGTGTACGAATGTGCAGCAGTAAGGTGGATTTCTGCCTCAGAATAGAAAATAAGCTGGGTGGTAGGCCAGGTGAGCTTTTGTTAAAACGTATTTGACCGCTTTTGACCACAGCCAGCCCCTGGTTAATCTCCGGGGGCTGGCCATAGGTGGTTGGAGTTAACGAGCAAGAAGCTGTGAGCTATGCCCTGCCTTAGTCTCAATGTGCACCTCCTTGCTGAGTAAGATTAATTACCACGCGACTGTGAGCCAATCCACTGCCCTGCTACTTTCCAAGACACATGCATTCATGAAGAACACATTTGAGCGTATAAAAAGCAACAGTGTGTACGTAATTAACTAAAATAGCTTGGAGGCAAACTAAAGCCATTTGCTCATGATTGCTCATGAGCGGAGCTGTGTGTTGCCGAGGTCTGGGCTGAGAAACATTCCACCGGCGGAGAGGCGATTTCCCCCAGTTGTTGTTGATTGCTTTCAGCTATGTCCCCCAGTGCTGAGGCCATTGTCAGCTGTCCAAGGGTGACTGGCTGTGGAGATGCTCTCGTGCTCCCAGTCAATGCTGCCTTTGATGGAGAGCAGGGGCCAACATTCTCCTCACTCACTTAGTGCACACACACACACCCCACTGGGGGCAGCTGGGGCACAACTGATGCACAGAAAGTCTAAAAATTACTGTCAAGCACACAGTTCCACACATAGGATTCATTTCTTTACGTGTGAACACAGATACATCAGGTTTCATTGACATTATTAGCAGCTATGGCTCTTATTAAACACAAATAAACTTTTATTATCCACTCCCTGTGAAAAATAAGATTTCTTGTTGACACAGAAGGCCGATTGGAGGATAAACACTTGTTTCAGGCACTGCTACATAATGAATTGATTGTTTATGAAAATGTTGAATAAGCCACTGGACATATTTTAATGAAAGTTTTAGGAAAAATATTGTCAAAACAATTGCAATAACTCAGCTGTTTTTTGGTGTGGTAATAGATGAAAGTTATCTCTAACATATAGTTTGAGGGTTGCAGCAAGGCTGCATTCAATATGCAGTTCTTTCCGAATTGCTAGGCTTTTAATTGTAATATGAACTGCCACATTTGAGACCAAGGTTAACAGATCATTGCTCTTTTTGGATAAGTTAACATTTCAAACAACCAGTGGTTTAGTTATGAGAACATAATGAGTTTCAAGCTTCAGTCATACCAACATTGTGGGTTTAAGCTCTGTGTTTAAACGGCACTTTTGGTCTATTTAGACAAATCAAGGCTCTTGTAATAAAAGAAACAGTGCACTTTAAGTGCTCATTCACTCTCTTTTACATATTAACTCTTTTTGCAAAGGCAAAAAGAACAATCAACATGTAACCCTACTTTAATCTGAATCAGCATTAGTCTGTTTTAAATAAAGTTGTAAGCATATATGCTTTTTTTGTACACGTACCAGGTTCCATTAAAAAAGTAGAATGTTTACCCCAAAGAACACAGGAGGAGTTGATGAACTGCTGCCTTCAATAATTAGGTTATTGTTGCTAATTACCTTCTTGGGTGGAATAATGTGCTTGCTTGGATTCAAACAACCCCCGTTTAAACACCAAGTATCTTAAAACCCTTTCCATGTTCTACAATATCTAAAGTCTACTTTATTATAAATAATTAAGCAATTCACAGACTGACAAGAGTATTTCATGAATAAAGAAATACTATTTCATAGTAGTAAAATATATATATATTAGTGTTTTATAGTCTTTCATGAATTACAAGCCTGATTTGAAAAAATAATTATATATATGCTATTGTTTTAAATATCAAAAATAAATAAATAAAAAGACAAAAAGAAAACAGCTTAAAATGAAAAACTTATGTCAGTATAGAAAAAAATAAAGAAATATTGCTCTGACAAACTTTTACAATCCTATTTTGTGGTATTTGTTACTCGTGTGCTACAATGCAAATATGAGCAACATGATGTTATTGATTAGTTTTTTGTATGTACTGTTGATTGTACACAGTTACAATAGCATTGCATCATTTTATAGCATATTCAAATATCAGCTCATTTACTGTAACAAATTCATAAAATGCAAGCAAAAGTGTAACTCAACACAAACTTAGATATCAAGATATTAACATGACCTTTTAGAAATCGGCCTTTTGGTTTAGAGAAGATACACCTGCTCTGCAGGTAATCTAAAAGTCACATCTGTGAATACATGAGTTGAAATCTGAGATAGATTTGTTTAATGAAGCAGAACAGCAGTTAAATATAAAATACATTTCTCAGACTGAGAGGCCCTGGAAACTATAAAAAGATGTCAGGACAGATAGTCACATTTAGGAAATATGCTTTGGTATTTTGCACAATAAGTGCATTTAAAATATTGTAATTAGAGCTGTATGATATGTCGTCTGAGCATCATCATTGCTGTATTTTTTTCATATTTTCATACATTGCATGGTTAAAAAAATCACAATGTCAGTTTTTTTCTATTATCATTCAACCTTATTGTTAATTATAAAGTTTTATTTGGTTTTCCATTTACTCTATATACTGGTAAAAACACAAAAAAACAAAAACAAAATATCTTCATAAAAACCCTGCTATTTCTCTGCTCAAGGTTAATTTGTCAGACTCTCATAAGGACCCAGCTCGGTGCTAAAAGAACATTTTAAGTTTCTGGTGTTCCTTTTTTTACAAAATTATTTTTCATACTTATTTGAAAAAGAAAAAACACTTTTAAAAATGAATCAAAATACTTCAATTGCACAGAGATGCTTCATTCACATTTGTGTAAGATAATAACCTTGACCATTTGGTGTTACCATGACCAAGATTTATGTCTGGTGAAATATAAACAGCTTACAGTATACAAACCTTCTTTATATCTCTTCTTTTTCAATTTGAGCAATTTCTCATTAAAGACAACTCTCCCTACAATGAAAGAATCTGTTGTTTTATAGTGAAACATATAGGCATGCATCAATGCATGGTAATGTCGATTTGCTGATTAGTATAGTCTAATAAGCTTAAGTGAATAAAAACACCCCCAAGTTGTCTATGATTCTTTCCAAATGATTATTTTTATCAAATGCAGGACATAATATCCCCTCATTTACCTAACTGCTGTCTGATATTGACTTCTGTTGAGGGATTCATAGATATCATCAATAAAATGCCCAGACAACTCAGCAGCTGAATGAAAAATGCAGCTGCTGTTAAAAAAGATGTCACACAAATCAACTGCTAGAATTCTGCCTGACGTTTTCCTGGTATCGTGTTATCCTAGATAGAGACATGGGGTTGTGATTGACTCTTTTAGGTGTGAACCACCTGATTGACATAATGCAGCTGTAGATATCCTGAGCATGACTCAGTATTTTACTGTAAAACCACTCTGCCAAAGATCCCAAACTTTTCAAAATTTGTTGCAAAAATGGAGAAGCAGCATCTGTTTCTTTTTAGAGGTAGAAAAAGAAAAAAAAGTATCTTCATAGTAACCCCTACAGTACACTACATGTGTTCCGCCTCCGCTCCGGTCTGGTCCGACCTCCGCAGTAAATACTCACCCATTCTAATCAATGAGAGTATTTACACTGGCTCCGCACGGCGGCGGTGATCGAACAGCGATCCGTCAAATTTAGATCCAATCCTATTTCTACTGGACAACATACTGTATAAATATATATATAATATACATATATATTTATATATATATTTATATATATATTTATATAGTTTTAAATATATATATAAAACTCTCTGAAAACAGGAAATGCTGGCTTGAGCGGTTTTTAGTAAAAATGCGCATTTACGCTTTGGTATCCACAAAAGAGTCTATCCTATTGTCTAGAGAAGCCATCGTAGTGGCAACAGAGCCTAAATGAGGCCAGTAATGGTTCTCTGCTCAGCCCCCAGAGTCTTGCCTGTTTAAAAATCGATTCTCTGCTTGACTAGGGACAGTCTGGGAATAGAGAGAAGTGGAAGAAATTGAAAGGAAAGTGGGTGTAAGAAAGAAAGGGAACTTGAGATTGGTACCAACAGATAAAAAAAAGCTACTTGTTTGGTCAGAAATGTGTTACATCAATGTATTTTCAACAAAAAGTTAATATGAATGGATTTAATCTGGTAAAAATTTTGAACAGCTGAAGAAATTGATTTGACAAAAAAACAATTTATAATAAATGGTGATTTACATGAAATTTGATGATGATTTGGGAGTACAGACAGCAGCAGCACTTTAAGGAGGAATATTCTTATTCTGCTAAAATAAGCATGAAATTTAAAACAGAGGACAGTACACAGTTTTATGAGAAAGCATTTGCTAATATTTTTAAAATTCAGTTTGTCTTAAGACAATATCAGTCCACATTAGTTGGATCCCCTTTAAGACTTGCTTATCTTATCAGAATTAAACTTTTATTTCCTTACCGAGGTTGGCCTTAAAAACTATCTACAGAGGTAACTATTCAATAAATATGAAACATTTAAATGCTATTTCAGCTTTATTAGATAAAACATATATCATCTTTGTTTTTCAAATATTATTTAAAGAACAATATTAACCCAGTTCATATACTATTTTTACAAATGTTATCTTTATATTTACAGTAGCTGCTATTTTAAGTTTAGCCTTTCATAGTCATTTAGTTACTGTGTGCTACAAACACCAGCTGGAGTCTGGATTATGTTATCATACTTGGTCAATAACCCTAATGCTGCTTTAAATTTAGCCAGTAACCTCTTATTTTAAAAAAAAAATGCTGCCCACTTTAAATTTGTTAAATTGATTTTCCAAAGTGCAACATCTTGTAGCCCGTCTGGCGTGAGAAAAGTCTGACAGCAGGCGCAACACAGAGAATGCTAACTGTCTGCTAAAAGGCTTTGGTCCTTTTAAAGACAATGAAATCAGTGAATCAAGGAGGAGACATTAGACTCTGCCTCATTTCTCATTCATCTCAAAACAACATCCTGATGCATGAAAATGAAACAGAGGCAGGGACTTTGTGTACCAAAACTGTCCCATCACTCTGACAGAACTTGGCAACAGGCAAATCTTTGTGATAGAATGTATTCATATTCAATACAGCATTAAAAATAGTTTCTGCTCAGAAATATTGAATTCCAGAGTTTCATGAAACAAATCTTAAAATCTCAAGATGTGCACTGTGAAGAAGAAAACCAACTTTTAAAGTATCATCCAGTACAGTCATTCAAAAAGAAATAACTATGTTAATGTTCAAACACATGTTAGCAATTTAAAATTCAGAGTTTGGGTAAAACTAAAGGTTCTGTCAACATATATAGATACGTAAAAAAGGTCTTCATTCTTAAACGGTGATATCTGAGCATAGAAGCTACATTGGGAATATTTAATGACATGAACACATGTGGCTCCTATTTGCACCACCCCATCATATTCCAGACCTCCTGAGGATGAACAGCAGCTCTAAAGCACATCTTCCTGACCTTCACCTGTGTCCTGTGGCCCCCCTTTACAGGCTCACCTGTTTCATTTCACTATAGGAACCTAAACATCACAGGTAACAAACTATACATATTCAACAAGTAATTTGTTTTGCATAACCATAAAATAAATTAATGTTTTTAGCTAAGTGATAATTTGATAATACACACATAATCCTGAATGACTTTTAACAATACAAACGGGTTCTAAGGGAGCATTCTAAGGGGACATGTTGTGCATTAAAATCTATCTTTTTCAAACGTAAATCATTTACTTTTTTTGAGTGGAACTGCAATGCTTTGGTCTGAATTCATCTTTATTGTAACTCCACAAGCCCCTCTTTCACCCCTTTCTTGAGTTGTTTCTCAGATAAACTGATTTTGAGGCTTTCTCTTTAAATCTAAACAAGGCACTTCAGCTTAACCCCCCTCCAGCTTCCAGAGCAGTCTGCAGTTTGATAGAGGGGTTTATAGCAGTGCCAGTGGCAGATCTAGAAAATTTTCCGGGGGGGGCACAAAGGGGGGGCAAAAGCTC
>JARVGW010000136.1:18731844-18742414 GCA_031762495.1 Anablepsoides rubrolineatus
TCTTCTGCTGCCTTTCATTTATTTATGATTTGTATATTAATTGTATTGAATTTTTTTGTTGTTTTTAATGATATGAATGAATGAATGAATGAATAAACTTTAAAAAAAAAAAAAAAACTTTTAACCTTAACAAGTTTGAGTTCAACCAGACAGGCACAGCTTCTCCAGCACGACTTCTGCTGGACTCAGGTCGACTAAAACACTTCAGCTTTATCTTTGATGACTTCTCAGGTCACATCAGGTATCCGGGGGTCCTCGGTCAGTAAGTGGACTTTGTTAGGGTCGCTTACTTTTAGGGGACCTCAGCGTGTTGCTACAGCAGCTCCTTGAATCTGCTTCACTCTGAGCGAAGAGGAAAGCGAATTCGGTTTTCTCTTCAAAATAAAAGCACTTCTCAAAAGAAGTGAAATATCAATAATTACTGAGGAAGCTGTAAGTTTTGTGTTTGTGGAGCTTGACTGATGGTGTCAAGTTCTGGCTATAAAATCTACTCGTTGGCTCTTGAGTTAGATTTTCAGCCAAAAGTTGTATTTCTCATGAAGAGAAAATACAACTCCTTCCCTGTTGGTATCAGGAAGTTCTCCGTGTTACGGAGTGGTGTTGAGAGTGTCACGTAAGCTGTGTTAGTATAAGAGAGGACAAACTTTGGTTCCGCCTCTTACGGCGATAAGAAAAAGATCAGGAAATCAGAAAAGTTAGAGACTTGCCGGCACCAGACAACCTAACAAGATTATTGCTTCTGCGTAACAATAAACAGTATCATGATGTCCTGCTTTAGTTACTCTTGATGAGAACTTATTCAAATTAAATCAACTCAGAAATGAAACTATGTTATAATAATTAAGAAACCTAGTTTCAGCTTAAACATTTAAGATGATTACTTCAAACATGTAAACATATTTGTTTCACATTTAGAAGTAAATAGTTTAGAATGTTTCACATTCTAAACTATTCTTTAGTTTAGATAAATGAAAGATTTTTACAAGAAAAATCCACAATTATACTACTGTGTACAGTACAATAAAACATTGATTTTCATCAACAATAAAACATTGTAATCACATTCTCTGGGGTTCTTTTATAAACCTTTTATAAATTATTAAAGTACAATGAGAGAAAAGAAGTCGTTCTATTCTGTCATGTAACTTTTGATAAACATTATAACTGATTACCAGATGAATAACATTCTTAGTTAAATAAAAAATGAATCACACATAGTGAAGATTATTTTGTTCATTTACTGATTAAGAGGAAGAGAGGCGTCTCTTCCAGGTTAGAATGACCTAAATTAAGTTCAGAGTAAAACAGAGTTTTTGTCTTCTTTGATGGCCCGTCCGAGGCCTGCTGTAGAGACAGAAAGTCCTGTTATCCTCTTGAGGTGTATCCTACACTTTTATTATTGCAAGCTGGATGTTGTTTTAAGCACTAAAAAATAAGTAATAAAAACTATTTTCTCCCCTGATTGTTCAGAATGAGACGTGTTATCCTGCATCTTGTTTCAGTCTGTGTGGGGTTGATGAAATAACTTGTAAGGCTACATGTTGTTTACTTGTTATGTTGTTTCCACTCAATTATTCACACTTATTTCTAATGCTATTCACACTCTATCTGTTCACTGTTTCATAAGCAGAACACGAATATTGGATGCTGCAGATTTCTATTATCCTGGGATTTATGGAACAACTAGGCAGTCATCAATAAAAGTGCATATGTGAACCTAAATGTTTCACTGTGTGCATTAACAGGAGTTCAGTAGTGTTGTTGATTCAGTCAGAATAAATCATGCAGAGTTTGGCCACCTGCAGAGGCACTTTAAAATACAGGCACTGATGGCCTTTGGCTTACTTGCACAGCAGGGGGAAATGCAGAAATCATAGAAATCAATCAAGAAAGAAATTGAAGAGCAACAAAAACACTCTTGGCATGAACATGTTAGTCACCACCTTGGGTGCCTAATCTATTTTTATGTTGACTTCCAGAATGTAATTAATGAATTTAAATGTCTGCAGACAATTATAGCTGTGAAACATTTTCTTTCACTGGTTCCAAATGGAGAAATAACTTTCTTTTTTTCTCCCCAGACAAAACCTCCAAAACATTTATCTGCTTTGTTTGAGAAAAAAGTTGTAAAGTAACTAAATATATTTACTTCATTACAGTATTATTGTAATTATTTGTATGTTGGTTTAGATAAATCTTCTGTGCATCATTACAAGTTGTCCAGAACGCAGCAGCTCATCTTTTAACAGGAACTAAAAATACGAACACATATCCCCGGTTTTGTCTTCTCTCTGTTGGCTTCCTGTTCATTTTAGGATTAATTTTAAGATTTTATTGCTTACTTTTAAAGCTTTAAAAGGCCTGGCCCCATCCTACCTGTGCGATCTCATTAACATCCACACTTCAGTCAGAGCACTTCGGTCATCCAACCAGTTTCTCTTAGATGTTCCAAGATCCAGACTAAAGTTTAGAGGTGATCGGGCCTTTTCAGTCTCTGCCCCAAACCTTTGGAATGATTTACCTCTTAACATTCAGACTGCTGAGACTGTTGAGACTTTTAAATCTCTGCTTAAAACTTATTTTTACTCCCTGGCCTTTCATTCTGGTAGAGTTTGAGATTGTTTTAAAGTTAATATTTTTAATGTTTCCCTATTTTAAATTGATCTTGTTGTTTTTATTCATTTGGCTGAATTGTAAAGCACTTTGGTCAACTTTTGTTGTTTTATGTGCTATATAAATAAATTGACATAGACATTGACAGTTCTTCAAAGGGATCCACAATTACTTGTAATATAAGACAATGATCCATCCATATTTTTCTGCTTATCCGAGGTCAGGTCACGATGCAGCAGCCTAAGCAGAGAGTCCCACACTTCCCTCTACCCAGTCCCTTAGGCCAGCTCCTCTGAGCGAGTCCCAAGGTGTTCCCAGACCAGCCCAGAAACATAGTCCCTCCAGTGTGTTCTGGGTCTTCCTCTGGGTCTCTTCCCAGTGGGACGTGCCCGGAACACCTCATCAGGGAGATGTTCAGGAGGGTATCAGGACACTTACCCCCCGGACACTTACCCCCCGGACACTTACCCCCCGGACACTTAACCCCCGGACACTTACCCCCCAGGACACTTACCACTATATACATATATATATATATATATATATATATATATATACATAAAATAAGTGAGAGGAAAGCCGCAACGTTACCAGTGATAAGAAACTGATTCTGAACAAAATTTCAGTGCGTTGTAGCAAATTTTTAATCAATGACGTGTACACACAACAGTACGTATTTGATCACTTTTTTGTTTTACATTTTAGGGGGAACTGAGCTTCCCTTGCAGTCTTAGAGCAATCACCACCAGACCCTCAATGTCTCTTGGCACTGCCCACTTGTTGGCATTTTTCAAATTTGCCTGGGAGTGGGGCTATGCTTTCGGGGGGGGGTAGTTACAGTTATAGGTCATCTAAAGTCAGATGTTTCTTATGTTTTTAAATTACAAACTTGATCGTTTATGTGCTTAGTATTTATTATTCAATAAAAAACACATAAGGAAGCTAATGAACACTTTATTCACTGTAAGATACAGTGTGTCAATCACTGCTGTGATAATAAGTAGTACGGCACACCGCACTTAATATAATGTAAAAGCCATTGTTTTTTTCCCTAATGCAAATGCAACATAACCCAATATGAAAGGATTCGTTTGCAATAACCTGTGTTCAGATATACAAACACTAGAGTTGGCTCATATCCATATTCATTTGGAATCACCTTTTATTGTTTTCATCTCCTCCTGTCAATCTATGATTCTGCAGAGAGCCTTTTTCAGACTGTTCTGACAGCAGGATAATGAGCAGCTGGTTATAGAAATTGCTCCAAAATATAGGATGTGCACCGTAGATGCAAAAAAAAAAATCTTCATGTACAGAAACAAAGACTCCCCAGTCTATGTGATTATCTGTGGCAGGCAGGAAAACGTCTTATTCACCTAAAGACTGTTCATTTAATTATTAATATATCACATGCTTACTTACCAAGAATGGGCTGTGAAATTGTTCAACATAGCACATCTTCAGAAGTTGATTTGGCAAAATAAAAAATAAAAAATCTGTATTGTTTGATACATAGTGTGCATTGAACCTAATGCACTGTATTGAACGGTTTGATACAGATACATGTATTATTGCACCCCTAATACATACATACATAAATCCATTATCTAGTACTTGTTTTGAGTTGGGTTGTAGAGACATCTTGAGCAGGGAGACCCAGATGTATTTTTCTGCAGCCCCCTCTTCCAGCTCTTCTAGCAGGATTCCAAGTCATTCCCAGGCCAGCTGAGAGACAGTCTCTTCAGGAACACATCCCAAGGGAGGCATCCAAGGGTCACCATTAGCAAATATCCAAATTACCTCAGTGTGGAGATGTGGAGAATCCAAGTCTTTCCCAGATAATTGAGTTACTCATGTTATTTCTAGGGGAGAGTCCAGCCACCCTGTGGTGAAATTGCAACTATTAAACTCTAAAAAGGAGGGAAAAATGGTGGATTTTCAGTTGAAGTCTCTCTGGATCCTGAGTACTCACGCCATACATTTGTTGTTAAAAATTTTCCCAAATTTCATTTAATTTTGTTTGGGATTTTGATATATATACATATATATGTTTTTCTTTTTGTTTTTATTGTATATAAAATTATTTGTTTGGTTTTAATGAAATGAATAAAGAAAAAAATTGCTTTGGGCCAGTCATGATCAATAGTTTTAGTTTTATAGTTCTATGCAGAAATTTCAAAACAGAGTTTAAAGAAATTCTACATTTAATGTTTTTGCATATATGTGTTAGCTCTATATGTTTGTGAGTGTGAACAATGTTTGTCTTGTATATTTTCATGTGGAAGGTATGACATTGGTGTTTGAAGAGGTATCATAAGTCAATGGTTTAAGTACTTGGTTTAACAAGAGCTCCGCACCATTGCATATCTTCTTTTGTCTGTCTATGACTTTTATATAACATAATGCACAGCCTACATTTTAATCTGCTCAATCCCTACTGACCCTCCTTGATCTCATCAAACCTACACAATTCTAAAACCCAGAATGTGTTATCTATACATGGAAAGGGTGGTCCTCAGTTCCCTATGAGCTACATGAACAATAACCAGCTCAGAATAATGTGTGTAGGAAAACCTGATGAGCCCAAACCCTGATCCTATACACCTGCTATCCATACATTTGAGTCCCAGCTTAAAGCTTGCTTTGGAGGATGTATCTCCAGTAACGTCTACGCGTAATTCCTGCAGGCAGATTGGTCCTATGTTGCATATGTGTGTTATCACTGCCGGCCCAGCTTGGTAGAGCCTTGTCATGGACTGACATTGTGTGGGGATAGAAGGAGTAATCCCTGATTGTGTCAGCGTGGATGAGTTCAGAAAAAGTGTTTTTCTCTTCAGCTTCAAACATGGCGTGATATGAGACTGCTAAGCCAGTGGAGGGATTTTCCTTTTTTTTTTTTAAGTTTGCTTTTTGGTTTTTATATTTTAACTTTTCCCCTCCCATTTCCCTTGGTTTCACCAGCTCAGGACTGCATGTTTGCTGACATATAAATGTGCATATTTGATGTTCTCTTTGAGCAGTGCTTCTTCATTTTACTGTACCTTACTTTTCTGTGCTCTTTCTCACTTTAGGTCTGTTTTTTTTTCCTCCCAAAAGTACTCAGCTGAATACTTTCCATTAGAGACTGTGACAGGGAGATTAGTGTTGTATTAGTGCATATGTGTGTGTATTGGGGGGATGGAAGCCCAGGAGAAAGGATTTCCGAGGCTTTCTTAGTAACAGTAAGATGACAACCAGGAATACCATCATTGTCTGGAGGGGTTTGAGCAAGACGTGAAGAAGTTGGGGGAGGTATTCTTTTTTTAAAACATATATTTAAAGAAACTCTATCCATTTCATATCAGCTTTGCTATAACATGTGCTATACATTTAGAAGATTAATGTCTACTTTACTGTTCAGCTTCTGTTGGTCGAATAAATCAAAATACTGTAAAAAGAACATCTTAATGCACACATGTTTCTCTGCATCCACAGGGGCCCATCAGCCCCGGGACATGCGTGCTACTTAGAGACCAAGAGGTCACCCACACAACAGAGATCACACAAACCAGGTGTGACATCTGCCCCATTGTGGGGGCCACTGCTAATGCTGGAGTCCTGCATGCCTGCAGCATGAAAATGTAGAACAGCTGCTTAGAAAAAAAAGGCACTTGACAGCAAAGACAGCTGAAGCAACACTGTGCATTTTTCAAGCTTTGCTACTAATATATATGCTACTAATATCTCTAGCCAGCCTGAACAAGCATAAACAATATAAATTTACTTTAGTTAAAATATATATATATTTAAGCTGTGATGTTCCATTGCTTAAAAGTGAATGCAGTGTTAAAAGCTAAAAATATTTTTGTGCAACATGTTATTTTCAAATTAGGCAAAATCAGTGCTTTTTTATTACCTTTACACAAATAAACTGATGAAAAACAGACAAATGCCCCTGAGTAAAGTTGAGACTGTACAGCACTATTTTTACTTCCAACCTTTGCTTTCTTTATTTCAAAGCAAAAAAAAATAAGAAAATCATCTTCTTTGTTATCATCTTGGGATTTTATCAGTCATAGATAGGGGGTGGCCCAGAAAAGCAAAAGTTAAGATTGTTTCATTTCTTTAGTTTGTTTACATCAGTTTTTATTTTTTATTATTTGGTTTTTATTTATGTATTTTTAATTTTTATTTTAGTGCAACCTTTTCACCTCAGTTTCACAAACAACTTTATGAGGCAATCCATGGTAAACAAACTTTTGATTATTGATTTAATTTTGCTTTTTGTTTATGATTTTAGCCTTGTACCTTTTATGCAGTTCAACAGAGGATACTGTGTGTGTGTGTGGGGGGGGGGGGTGTTTGTCTGCCTGTTAACAAAATATCTCATGAACCTGTGGACCTGAGTTTAAAAAACTCTCATTTTGTGATGATCTGTGAATGGACAGCTTCAGCCCTTGCTGCTACAGCTAATCAACATTAACAAGCACAAAATGTTGATAATTCAGTTTTACACACACTCAGATAACATTTGGTTTGTCAGTTATTCAACACATCAGAAAAAAAGCTTTATTTATTGACTTAGTTAAGCTTGATGATGCAGATCATCTGCCACAAAGAGGCTCAGATGTGTTTTGCACTCAATGTTCTATTTAAAATCCACATTTTGATTGAGTGAAACGAAGCATCTACATTAGCAACTTGCATGATTTCAGATTGGTAAATTAATTATTGCATATAATAATACAATGGTCAGCAGTAGCTGGAATCAACATGTAGACAGACATAAAGCTGTTTTAACATACAAAGATGTAACAACAATTTCAGAATTGTAGGTTTGAATGTTTTAGAATGAAAGCTTGTAGATAAACTAAAAAGCAGATAAATTTGAGGTTGTTGAATCCTTAACACTGAGCAAAATAAAAAGAAATTGCAGTGTTTTCTTTTAGTTTTCAAAGCTTTTAAAAAGTGCATCCTTGCTTCCCAAAGTTAGTCAAGTATCAGTTACAGCTTCTGTTTGCATTTAGCATCTGTTTGTGCTGCTGAATTGGCATGCTCACTGAAGCATCTGAGAGACAAACGTCTGCAGTGCCAGTCCAGAGCACTGGAGTAAGACTGTGATGACAAACTTGCTGTCATACAATGCCTAACTTGTAAAATAAATAAATAAAACTAAATGCAGATACTTACATAACTCACTCTCACATGTGTGCCCTCTGAAACCTTTGTTCTGATATCTACTTCCATTCACTCTTTTCTTCTCATCAAGTTTTTCTATTTCTGGCACAATTCTTCACCGCAAAGCAAAATGAATCTGTCGTACATATTTGGCAGTAAACTGCTAACATTGACAAAATTAGCAGTTATTCTAAACTAAATAGTACTGAAAAGTTGAGACAATGTATGAAGATGTTAAAACACACAAACAAACAAAAAAACCAGGTTCTGATTAGGTAGGATTCAAAAATACAGATTGGCAGGAGAAGCTCAAAAGATAATTAAAACTTGATAAAATGTGTAGGTTTGTGTGGCAGTAAAACCTACATTTTTATAAAAAAAGTTGTTTTTGAGTTACCAACAGTGCTTTAAGTGAGCCGGTACGCAGTTCCACCACGTCTCAATTACTTATTTCCTACGGAACCCGAGAGGGGACATGGGAGAAGAAAAAATAAAAACGGATCCTGACTTACTTTTTCAGGATCCTGAGAATGAAAGTCGGGATCCTGAGAATGAAAGTCAGGGTTTATGAAGCAAAAAGTACGACACAGAATGGGAAAATAAGACGAAAAAACGCATGAAAACAGGGAATTCGGTGCTGAACAGTAAAAAAAAAAAAGAGTTTGAGTGATGGATCAGTTGAAACACATGAGGATGATGAGTGGTGAGTGACATACTGGTAAACATTGATACAATAAAAACAGCTGGGAGGCAGATAATAACATGAGAGAAACTAAAGAGGACTCATTAAATGAAGAAAAGAAAACTAAACAGAAATGCATGAAGAACAAAATGCAAGAATAAACTAAGAAACTAATTAAGGAATAAATCAGCAGGTCTATGGAAAGACCTTGAGTAAAAAAAAAAAAAGGTACTGTGAGCTCAAAGACACTTGGACACAAACAGTGATGAATTTGACTCTTGTGGATTTGATTTAGAACTGGCTTTGTTCTTTGTCATTTTTGAGCAATGAAAACCCCATATAGATAGATCTATACAAAAACATTACATATGTCTCCATCCCATAATATTATGGGAGTACCGGCATTTTTTTTTCCACTTAAAAACTGGTTACCAATAAATCTAACATGCAGGTATTTGATCAGTGGGAGGAAAACGTAGTACAGGAGACGGAGGAAAACCATACATAGCAGCACCAACAGTGCACAATGTTCACCCAATGAGTGGAGTGAAACTAAAGGACTAGAAGGACTTGGGCTGAAATCAACCAGGAAACAAGAATGAATGTGTGGCAGGACTGAAGAGTGAAAGCTGATAATGGAAAATTACATACTGAGGGAAAGAGGCTAAAAGTGGCTGGCAGGAAAAAAACACAGGAGGCAACACAACAAACTGAACAAAATATAAGAAACATAAACCTAAAAAAACAAAAAACAAAACAAACATATCATGACAAAATGTACTCACTAATGTGAGTTAATAGAAATACTGAATTTTGAATAAAAAGGATTGTAAAAATTATCTTGCTAACAAATGTTAAGCCAAGTCAAGGTGCAAGACATGCAATAGTCGATGTCACTGATGCTCAGGGTCCCATCAGCTTGAAGTGATGGGAAGTTGAAGGACTAACACCAACATCGTATTATTGGGAATATTCATTTTCAACCAATGAGGCAGTGAACCAGTAAATACATGTCCTACCTTAAATCAAACCCAATGATGCCAATCATTGAGTCTGTTATGATATGTGGGATGATGCAGGTGTTGTTGCAACATGCAGCAGCCTTTGTGTAGGCTGGTTTGTGCAAACAGAACCTTCTTACTGTCAAATGTCTAATGCTGTCTATCCTCTGTGTCTGGTGACTTTCCACTGTTTTGTCTGACTTTCAGGTGCTTCAGCAACTACCTGATAATCATATCACATTACTTGTAATGCCCTCTGATTGTTTTAGACATGCCAGCTCCTAAAAAAAGACAGGAAAACATGTGTATCACCTTACATGAAAATTAGATCATTTCTTCTAGCTGTTCAGGTCTTTATTGTTGGTCAGTGAGTGTAAAAGCTGTTTTTAAATGGAGATTTAAAATGGATTTCTATTGCAGCTCTCACACACATTAAACTAACACCTTTCAGATACAAAAAGATTTGCAGCAATTACTGCAAAGACCAGGTAAATGTGGCTCATTGATTTAGTGGCAGCCTCCTCTTTCTGAGTCCTTAGTAAGTAATTCTTTTTTTTTTTTTTAGCTTAAGCAACATATTATAGCTTTAGGCGGCTATTTATAGGTCATTTTCTCCCCCCAGTCATTTAATTTAAACACATTTCCAGTGGTAGGCACAGCTAAGCAAAATATTAGCTTAACTAAGACCGATTTCCTAGTTCTGCTAACAATAACAGGCTCGGTAGAATTTTTTTTCTTTTTTTTCCCCTTCAGTATAAAAAGGAACTAAATATTAATTTCTTAATTTTTTCATCATCAGTGATTTTTTTAATAGAAGAGAGAGAAGAGAAGAGAGAAAAAAGAGGAAATATGATTAAGATTGAGAGAGAGATTCTGAAACGTATCAAATATACATCAAGAGAACACAAGGCCACACACCCAACGTCTGTTTACTCACCTGAAAATTATAAATAAAGGAAAACATAGCAACAAGATACATATCCCTATAATAATAAATTAATTATAATTTATTTGTATTGCGTGCATACATAGGTTAATACTAGGGGTGCAACGATACAGAAAATTCACGATTCGGTTCGGTTCAATACTTTAGTCTCACGGTTCGATATTTTTTCGA
>JARVGW010000136.1:18762357-18774108 GCA_031762495.1 Anablepsoides rubrolineatus
TAACTTTTCATAAGAGTAACAACTGTCCTGTGGGGTAATTTGGACTTATTTCTGGTTCTTTGTAAAGAATAAAGTTTAACCAAAACCTGGACATTATCAGACTGACGTTACCTGCTCCGGGGGGGGCACAGCTGATTCTCTGGGGGGGCCATGCCCTCCCCGCCCATGCTGCCGGGTCTGCGTCTGTGGACTCACCTGTCCCAGCTTTTTATCCACAGAAAGGTCAGTAGCCATTTCCTGTTTTCACAATGTTTGTATATCAGGTCCTGACACTCATCAGTGTTCTGCTCCATAGAGTGATCCATCCCGTGGGTACAGAAATTCACCTGACGCCTGTTTATAAATAAACCCTTTAAATTTGTTTTTGTCTCCGATTGCTCTGAATCCAAAACTCCCACATGTCAAGTGATCTTTCTTTTGTTGATCCATTGATGAATTCACACAGTGTTAAGAATTAAAATGACTAGATTTGAATAAGTTGTATTTTTTGTTTTGTTTGTTTCCAAGATTCTTCTATGCCCTGTAATCAAAAATGCAAATGAGATGAAAAAAGAATGGACTTCTTGTCCAAAAGTCATGTTTGTCATGTAATATTTGACAATAGAGAAGTTTTTTTCCTTGCAAACATCAGACTCCAACAGTGACAACTAGGGCATGTTTCCCTTTGTTTGCCTCCAGTGGTTTTCACTGTCAGAATTCCTGCATACAAAACCATCTGCTAGCTTAACTCGGCTAAGTTAAATTTAAACACAACCCACAGTTGAGGTGTGTGTTGATCTCTCATGTCAGCCACAGTGTCCATGACAACACAAAGCAGGGAATAACTCGCAATCAGACAAAGAAGAAGCAAGTGAAGAACAATTCAATACAGGAGTAAAAATGTTTTTGTCTTTCAGATGCTCCTTTCAGCAGGGTCGCCACAAAGAGCAAATATGACTGAAAATTTTGGTAAATGCTTTACATCAGATGTCATTTTTTGACTGAATCTAGATTCAAAAACAATGTGTCAGGAAAACAAGACTACAGCACTGACCACCGAGCGGAGCTACCATAACCATTCTTGTGAGTTACTTAATAAAAGAAATATTTTATTTATTATATAAAGATGGGCTAGACAAAATATAATTGGTAAAAATGTTTAAACTCATCAGTCACAGATCATTCCTGCCAGAAAACATAGAGGTTGAGCTGTACGTTGAGGTTCAGCTGTGTGATAATTTCTAAGTGTTCACATGCATATTTATTATTTTATTCTTGTTGAAAAAGTAAAATCAAAGACTGGATGCATTTTTTTCAACATAAAGTCACCAAAAGCATTACAAACTCTGAAATAGATTTCACTGTGGTTTGATGAAATACAAAAGATTTCTTAGGAATAAATAGTCATTTATACCTGCTCACTCTTTCACTTCTGTTGCTAAGAAACTTTCCCTGAGAGCTGCTAATCTTCATAATCACCAAGCAACCACTCTTACATTTCATGGATGGGAATTTTCCAGAACATCTGGTAGCAGTAAATTGTACATTAATGGACAAAATTTGCAACAAACTAAAGATTTCCATTTAGTACATCCAGATGCATCTTAATAATCCAGGTAAAAGATTCTAAAAACAAAATGTTTAAATAAAAAAAAAGTGCATAGGTCCTCTGGACAGATTACTTGTTGAAACAAATAAATATATAGACAATAGAATTTTTGGAAAACAAATAGGAAAACCCAGCCCTTTGTGGAGCTCTATAGCTCAGATATACTTACAGTAGGAACATCATCCATCATCTTCTGCTTGTTACAGTTACGTCGTGGGGGCAGTTGCTTGGGAAGTGAGGCCCAGACCTCTCTTCCCCCAGCCACCTCTTCTTCTGGTAGGATCCCAAATTGTTCCCAGGCTCGTCAAGAGTCATTTTTGCACCGCACGGCCCGGCAAGCCCAGGTTCAGCATTTTTGCAACGGTTCTTATGGCCCAGGTCCAGTTTGAGCCCTGGAACCCTGAGAGCTGTGCTTCCAAGCTTCTCAACCTGATTTGACATCAGCTCCTGCTGATCATTGATTGATTCACTGAGCTAGTATAGGGGTTGTGTTACACAGATGAGAATAACTTTTCATGAATCATTTGCAGAGGCTATGACTTATTTTCCACGAGTTTATCTAAACAACCACAGCGAGCTACCAACAACAAGCTAACATTAGCTTATTCTGTCGTCCTGCCCACTTGTTTTAAGCATCACACTGCATGATGGTTATGTTCAATATTCTGTACTTTTCCTTACAATTGATGTAGTCCATTGATGTTTTTTCACAAAAAAAAAACAAAATAAGACTGTGTGTTTAATAGTAGAAACCCACCTACATTGAGGTGGCTCTGCTCATTCCAAAAACTACTGGAGTAGTCTATGGTCGGACCACCTGCAGCCAGGGTGGGCTTCATCCTGGAGACATCCTTATCAGATTTCCAAACCACCTCAGTTGTCTCCTTTGGATGTGGAAGAGTACATCTCTCCTGGATAACTGAAATTCTCACTGTGTCTCTAAGTTAGAGTCCAGCTACCCTGCAAAGAAAACACATTTCAACTGCCTTTATTCTTGTTCTTTTGATCAAAGTTTGAGCCCAATAAGTGAGGGTAAGAATGTAGTAAACAGAGAGCTACATACTTTTCTTGTTATGTTTGCTATATGTTCCAACAACCCATAGTAGATAAACTGAAAACCAAGTGAGACTCAACACTAAGGATAATAAAGGTAAGTGATTTATTCAGTAGTGAGATCCACAGCAAAAAAAAAACAAACGAGGCGATATTAAGAGGACACAAAGTGAGTATGAGTTTTTGCTTTGCTTTTTGAGTTACAAGAAATAATATTGTGATTTACTTGTTTTCTCTGGTTCCAGGACTGTCCATAAGGACAACTGGACTTCAAAAGGAGACCCTGCGGGTTCCAAGGAGGCCAGAGGCTTGTAGGAAAGAAACCAAAGGACCAAAGGACCAGGCACTGGAAGCAGACTTCTGATGTCACCAAGGTAATTGAAAAGCTTGGTCTGCTGAACATGGTTGACATAAAACAGAGAACTAAACACAAGAGGTAACTAATATTCCAGCAGGGGGAAGAGGCTTCACCCAGCCTAAAATACACTGGAGGACCTCGTTAGCAGACAGGAAACAGCTGAAGGTGATTAGCTGCACAAGATCTTGGACAAAGCACAATGGAATCCTCTTTTTTGTCCCTTCCATTTCACCCAGTGTTTGTTTGCAATCTCACTTGTGGTTTTCTCTCAAATTTCCAGAGTGCACACATCCAAACTCTCCTTGGCTTACATTGTGCTGTATTTAATATCAAAATTTTCTCTTCAAAGCCAGAAATGAGGAATTGTTGTAATTTTTTTCCCGTATTTAAGATATGATAAGATAAAAATTTTTGATCCCACAGTGGGGACATTTGCACCTTACTGCAGCTCAGTACAGGAGAGGGGGGGGGGGGGTTAGAATAAAGAAAAACACACACCAAACGCGTTTTGAGCAGCCAAAGCAGTCAGTTTACATGCAATGTCTATGGTGGTCGTGCGTCAAGGAGCAGTGCAGCATAGCGCAGGATGCAGCAGAGCATTTTCCGTGCATGCGGCGCATCCAAAGCAGCAGCTGTTCGAGTTTAAACAATTGAACTTTTGGCTGCTCGACGTGCAGCAGCAACCAATCAAGAGAGAATAATTTTTTCACGTGACAATTTCCTGAACCTGAAACAGACAGACAGGAGCTCTTTAGCTGAAATCGACCGTCTGTAGTTGGTGTTCTGGCAGGAGATATCAGCACCGATGTGGATCAGCAGCTTGACTGCGGTGTTAAACTGGGCTCGGGACAAAAAAGTAGTCCATCAACTCGCAACTTCTGGAGTGGCAAAACTAACCGAACAAACTGCCTCTAAATCATCTGGTGAATTAAATATCTGCTATGCGCAACGTTCGTTTGCTCTAAAGGTAATAAAGCAAAGCCATTTTCTTTATTTTATCTTTATTTCATCCGCGGTTGAGAAAGACCAGAAAAAGACCCAGACGCTCCTCCCTCTCCCTCTAGTCTCTGTCCTGCTGTGAACATGGTGCATCCATCTTGATGCATTGGGCGCTTTTTTGCTGCTCAAAACGCTTTCGGTGTGAACGCACCATTAATGATAAACAGTAACGGTTGACCATTAAATTAGCATTTCTGTCTGTCTGTTTTTTGGAGATTTCTTTTTAATTCAGTTAATGGTGTCTCCGAAGAACAGAAAACATGGAGCTTTACAGAAAGTATGACAGCTTTTATTATACATTGTCACAATTACTTTGTGCCCTAGAACTTCAAACAACAATAAAGCCATTCTTTCCACACATTTAATTTCATTCCACACTTTCATTTTTATCCTAATCCTGTCACTAATAAACTTTGGTCATACACTGAAGAGGGTAATTGTTGCAATAAATTTTCATTTAATCAGAGTCAAATAAATGTTGCAGTCATTTGAGAAATATCCCCTCCCTCCACTTCTTCTAGTTAGAACATTTATTTTAAGTGATTTTGGTTCAGCTGTCAAAACCTGTGATGGTTGTACCAAACATGGTCTATATAGTTCTATAGGGCACACAGTCGTCACAGTACAGAGCAGCTGTTCACTGTTGTCAGGACAGCGTTTGTCCTTTTCTGGTGCGTCATCATCCCTCCAAACACCTGCTGTCCAGTCATAAATAACCATATTGTTCTGAAACCAGCTTTGATCCAATTATGACCCATAAGACAGGATTATGGCAGTTTTTTTTCCCACAAATGGGCAAAGACACAAAAGTAGCAGCCGTTTCACAAATGAACAAAATGATTGTGAGCACATATACAAAAATAAAAGAATTCTCAAACACAAAAGTGTAAAGTGTTTTATACTAACCTTTTCTTTTATCGATTGTTTATTTTTTGATGCAATGTAACTCACTTAGCTCCAGCAGCTTCCAGTGCTCTTAAACAAAAGTGTCCAACCCTTTAAATGTTGCATACTTGTATTGTTGCCATAAATCAAGCATAGTCAGTATAAACTGGCGTTCATCACTGGACGTGAACTAACAATGCACGGTTGGCTAATAGTGAGATGGCTTCACCTGAGAATTAATGGAACAGGGAACAGGTGTTCCCTGTTCCATGGCTGGGCAGGACTGAGGAGAACCAGTGACTACCTGAAACCAGAGAGGAACACAAACCAAATACAAGAATCACAAAACAGAAAATAAAACAAAAAATACTTAAGTTAACAATAAACAGAAAAGACTACTGACAAAACGCATGAATCATGACTATGACTTAAACAAAACAGCAATAAAAGCATTACACATCCAGAAAGTGAATAACTGAAAAATTGCAAACTCAAAGCTGTAAATTATTGTTTGGGTTTCCAACTCTTCAATTAATTTTAAGTCTCTGAACACACGTTTAGCCACACTCTCAGGTCCAGATGTATTAGGATAAGCAAATGAGCATGAAATTGTTTTTTTTTTTCGTTTTTTTTTTTGTTTTATCTAGGCAATTCATGCACAGTAAGTACTTTATGCTCCTCTGAAATATAACCTTCTTTTTGTGTGGCTTAATATCAAAATAATGGACATTTTTCACAGAAACAGGAAACAGTTGGACAACAAATTAACTCTTTTCAGATGTACTAGGTCATAATATTTTTTATGATTTTGTTATGTTTGAATCTTTTTTTTAGTTTCACAGTGGGAGATAACTGTTGTGTAACCCTGTGACAAAACAACGACAACATCATAAAAAGTGCCATAACTATAAATAGTTTTTTTTAATCTGTCGAAACATAAAGGGAGTTTATAAAACCACAAATTTTCAACCAACTGTCATTTACTGAGCTGTAATAAACCTTGTTGCTATGTAATTTTTACTTTAGTTAATTCAGCACCTCTCAACAAACCATTTCAAGGCTTTTATTGTAAAAGAGTGTTAAATTAGCTACCAGGGTCAGCAGATGATTGCTCCATCCTTTACTTACATAAACTGAACAATGACTACATCTGTTCAGTTTCTATGCATCAGAAACAAGGAGCAGCAGAAATATACATTGAGTGGTCTGGTCAGAGGAAAGACGTACAATGACTAGCTAAAAAAAAAAAAGCTAATTGTGCTAATTATCTTCTAACTACAGCAAAGTAAAAGATGATTCAGACAGTAAGTGAACAAAAATTAGCTTGAAGGGAAAAACACATTTGGTCTGTGTTTGAGAGAAGCAAAGGCCACCTACACTCTAATAAATAAAACATTTACTCAAAATCTTTGGTGCAACAAATTTACACTCAAAAATATTGAGTAGATTGGGAACCAATCAAATTAAATATACTTTATCAATTGCATTATTGCAAATAAAAAAATAAGTTAACATGAATAATTGTAGCTAGTGCAGTAAGTAAATGTAACTGAAACTTAAAGCACTCAGAGTGCAAACCTCCGCCAAGGCCAATTTCATCCTGTTATAGTATTAATGCGTAAAAGGAGAGATGGAAACACATTTGGAGAAAAAAAATCAGACTCGTCACCCGACGTTATTCATCCACAACTGGGGTCGATTGAGCTCCAAAGTTTTCATCAGTCAGATTCCACCGTGTAAAATGTCTTTTTTATCCCCCTTTTATGAGTTTTTAACAGTAAAATTATCATTATTGGTGCTTCCTCGTAAAGTCGGCTCAGCTTTTTTTTTTTTTAAGCGAGTGGTTGAAGTAGCGTCTGAACGCTTTCAGCACAAACGACTCCTACGAACTTCTGAGCAATCACACAATAAAGTTATGTGGAGGGTACCTCACATATTTGATCAGCTGTTCCTTTTGTTCGGTACCGGTCCAGATTCGGCTCGGCTGCAGCAGGACCCCCCGTATATGTCTTATTCCCTTAATATGAAGAGAATCACATTTGTTTTTCTACGTCTCCAGACAGCATGAAACATCAGCAATACTAGTTGATAACAGAATAATCACAACTTTTCCTGATAGTAGACATCCTGGTGTAGTCCTAGCAAGTTTACAACATTACTTCTTGTTTCCTGACATGCGTGTGATGTAATGTTACAGCCTGGCTGATTCGCTCGAATTAAAAGAAAAATTCCTGTAGCCGCATCTTGATCCAGAACATCACCAAAACGTAATGGTGTGTTCCTTTGGCCAACATGTGGTAAAAACTCCATGACAATCCGTCCACACGTTTTTGAGTAAATTTGTCGACGGACGGACACCTTGATTTAACACAAAAACATATGTTCAAAAAACATTTAATTCAGTGCAACCAACTCAAAAAATCCCTTGCATGATATTCAGAGATTTTATCAGGTCATCTAACTTATAAACATAGTGACATTTACAAAACCTCTGAATGACTTCTTAGTGTAGTGGTGCAGCTCTATAGAGACCAGATCTAGAGATAATTGTTTTAAGGTATAAAAGAATATGTGAAATTTTTAAACATATATTATCAGGAAATATTTTCTCTTTAGTTTAAATGATGTGTTTATGATATCCATTTTTAATTGATCAAACTGACAGACATTTCTTTCATGACTTCAACTCCTAAATTCTGGTCCAGAATAAAAAACACTAGCATTTCTGGATTTTCTGTGATTTAGTTTAGGTTTTACGATGGAGTTTTTAACATTGATAAGCCCATATCTGCTTTCATAATGGTAGTTTCAAGATCAAGGTCATCCAGGCCCTGCCCACAGATATTTTACAAAAATCATTTTCTGCTTCCTTTTGCACCTTTCATTCACATGCAAATGATATGTTGATGTTGTGTCTGACAACTGATGGAGTATTGGCTTCTAGAAGGACTTTCCATTTTATATTGGAATATTTTAATTATTTCAATATTTTGACTTCAAATAAAGGTGTCACTATGTGTCGGGGATATGTGTAACAACAAGAAATGGGATTTAGCCAAAGTTTAAAAGCAGACTTGTTGTACGGCCAGATGAAGCCACACAAAAATGGTTATCAATATGGACGGACGGACAGATGGAAGGTGTTTCCAATTTTCTACTTTGCTTCATGACAGATAGAGGCATAATGCCCACTTCAGAAGATTGATCACTGTGGTACGAGCACAACGCCATTTTGAAGGGTGCAGGCTGTCAATTTAAACAATTATTCAGGACCAGTTTTCTGTGTAGAATTGAATATAAATGCCAGTTTTTCATTGGTTAAAATAGAATAGAATAGAATAGAAATAGCCTTTATTGTCCCGCAAGGGGAAATTCAGCCTCTGCCTATTAAAAATGTAACTTATTGCAGACATGTGGCAACAGATATTTTGCTTGATATGATAAAATGTACAGACAAGCATTTCTATCAAATCAAAATAACTGTTGTCAATGGCGAACTGAGTCATGATTACCATGTTTAGCTTCACCAGCTTGTCCTCTCACCAACCAAGAAATGTCATGTGACAGCATCTATAGCCAAGAAACCTCACTGGGGACAATCAAATAAAAACACACAAAAAAAAAACAGAATTAAAGACAAGAATCACAAAAAAAATTTAAACTGAGCAATAAAGGGAGTAAAATCAAACAAACAACTTGCATGTGTTCAGTTCATGTTAGTCATTCTGAGCCTTCCATTTTCTACTATGTTGACTCTAACGGCTGTCATCACTTTCATTTCAGACCCAACCAGACAGACATTTCCACTTCAAAAGCCCCCAAACCTCACTTGGTGGAACATGGTAGAGCACATAGCAACAAAATAAGAAGCACGTTGTATTTTATTTATTTATTTTTGGTATTGCACGTGATTGCATTATACTCATGTGTAAGTAAGTAAGTAAAAAAAATTTATAAAACGCCTTTCATAGAAACAAATTCACAAGGTGCTGTACAACATAAACATAAAACAATATCAGAAAATCACAATAAAACATTAATAAAAAAAGACAGATAATTCCATCCCAAAAATGATCAGTAACAGCTCTAACACAGAAAAACAAGAAAAAAGTTCAGAAAAATAAAAATACTAAAGTAGCACACATGCACAAGGCTCACTTAGAATTTGACAAGGTCAATTTAGCTGAATGCTTGTTTAAAGAAGAGGGTTTTCAGATCCTTCTTGAAAGACTCAATATCAGTGAGAGAACGCGGGGAAGTGGGGAGAGCGTTCCAAAGACTCGGAGCCATAAATGAAAAAGCCCGGTGTGAGTATTACAAAAACAAATGGAGAAATACCCCAAAAAAACGTAATTGATAAAACATACCACGGTTAAAAGCTCATAGATTAATTAATGTTCTGTAATATTTATAAGCTCAATAGATTCAGATTTTTTCTTTCTTTTTTCAGTTATGATATCCTAAAAGGTGTGCAGTGTATTCAAGGTGAGACAGAATCAGCTTCTTTTTTTTTTACTTTGTTCTTTACAGAAGATTTTGTCTTTTCTGACACATTCCTTAGATCTTAAGTCTACATGTATTCTCTGATAAGTCCGCAGAAATAGAAAATGTGATAAGATGTGAAAGGCAAATCTGGACAAATCTTGATACTGCCATCGTACATTTTGGTTCATGTTACTTTTGTAGAAATTAAAATGCTGCATATTATACAGAAATGAAAGACTGTGAATCTCTAAAGATAGCCCTGAATGTTAAAATTCATTTTAGCTTTTAAATAATAATTATCGAATGGTGTTTACTAAAAAGAATTAGGGCCCCAGAGAAAAAAATAAAATCATACAGTACATATTTTTTTAGATTTCTATTTTGTTAGAATTGTTACTTTAATCACAGAATGACACTTCAATCCTAACATTCTGAGGGAAAAGTCAGAACTGTAAGCTGCTATGATAAAGGAAGGACGTGTGATTGAGGAGCTGTACTTTTAAAGTAAAACAAATGTGATGTTAAAACATCAGTTATTGTCTCTATGCAGTATGTTTATTACCATGACCAACAACCAGTTGGTCATGGTAATATGGTGGACAATAATTAATACTTAATTTTGTTTGAAATAAAGTCCCTCCAGCAGCATGTGAAGAATAGCCTCCATTCATAAATAGTATGTCTTCCTAAAACTCACATCCACGCACACAAACCAGCAGTGAGATTCATCACACAGATGCACTCGAGCTTTATTCTCAGCAACAAACAGATATTAACATAGAGTTAAGAGCATGGGGGTGCTCATTTGTAATTTAAGACATTTTGAGGGAATGTTTGAGTCACAAACAATCAACCTACACAAATGAGGTTGTCACACATGGCGGCGTACAGCTTGATGCATGCTTTATTACATTAAACAGCTGTAAGTGTATTTTCTTCACTGATATTTCCTTCATAGACAGTGATTGCTTTTGCATATTATTATTATTTTTTTTTTTGTTTTGCAATTGAACTGAAATACTAACAGCATGACAAGTGATACTGCTGTCACATTGGTTCTTGGTCTATAGGGGGAAAAAACATGACTCGAAGTAAAACTGATTAATTTGGCACAGTATTCTGTTTAAATTGATCAAAATGCTCAAACTGGGAAAGCCATAATGCTCTGTAGTCCCATCCCATCAGTTTGAGAGCTCAAAGGAGCAAACACTTGGGCCATGGCTCCATCTCTCGTGATGCTGAGTGCTTCACATTTCTGTGTTCTATGTTCAACCTGACCTCAGCCTGGGCAAATCAGAGTGGATGGCACTTTACAGCATGAGGTCACTCACAAGTCTAATGACTAAAGGCACATGAAAACACGGTAAGAAAGAGTTGTGGAAGTACAGGAAGAGAAATGTAATATGCTAACATGACCTTTTATTTTTCCACAGACTCATCCTCATGCCATTTACACAATACCTTTAAGTTTTGAGCAGAACAATGGATACTTATAGCACATGACTTTGTGGAGACAGATTAATTCAGTTACAAAGTTATAAAAAGCTTTATAACTGACTAAATATTGTAGCTATTAGTGCTCATGCATTGTGTGTGTGTGTGTGCGTGCGTGCGTGCGTGCGTGCGTGCGTGTTTTATTGATTTAATTGACTTTTTTTTAATCTGTGTTTTTCAAGCTATAGGCCGCTTCTTGAAACTAAAACAATTCAAGGTCCCGCCCAATGTGTTCATGTTTTCAGAACGCAAAAAAACTTTTCAACCAAAACCTTCTGAAACACTTCTGAAGAAACTGGAGGCAGCAGGGAGTAGCTTGGTCAAGTCAGGCAGGAAGCAATATGTTTTTTTAAAGATTAATTTTAGTCACAACTTGAGAAAGGCATGGGCTAGCTACACGATTTTTTGGCCTCTCCTAGACCCATAACATGGTTTTTGAAGGTTTTGAGTGGTATTTTGTGCCCTTCTAAACATATTTCACCTGGTTTTTGGTGATTTTCATAGGTTTTTTACCCTCCTAGGCCCAAATTACATTTTTTTAAAAGATTTTGAGTGTTTTTTCATTATCAAAGCCAGTTTTAATTGTTTTTTGGGGAGTTTTGATGGGTTTTTCACACTCTTAGACCCATTTTACATTACCACTAATCAGATGCTTTGTGAATGGCTTTCTAATATATATTTAATATGTAGAGAACAATTAATGTTATTTTTATAGCAACAAATTGTTGCATCTCTAAGGTAAACTATTATATGTTTGTTCTGTTTAGCTAAGAAACTAATATTCAGTTCTGCTTTCTACTGAAGTGGCTATAAAAATGTTGTTGCATCTCTAAGGTAAACTATCATGTTTTTGTTTTAAAAATGTATTTATTTCATTAAAAAACAAAAT
>JARVGW010000136.1:18783982-18806678 GCA_031762495.1 Anablepsoides rubrolineatus
GCTCCTCCCTCCTCAGCCGCGCGTCTAGTCTCTGTCCCGGTGTGAACATAGAGCGTCCAACTTGAGGCGGTGGGCGCATTTTGGCCGCTCAAAACGCGTTCGGTGTGAACGTACCATAAGAGCTATGGCTCAGGTCACGTGGGGGGGGGGGGGGTCGACCCCGAACCCCCCACGTGACCTGAAGAGGAAAAAGAGGAAAAAGTTTTGTATTGCATATTTTACACTAAAACATTTTTAATAATTATTAATATTCATAACATCTGTGCAGAATCAGATAGCACAAACCCAATTTATATATGCAGTTTTTACTAGTTTAAGATGTTCTTTAACTCCCTGAACATTCAGTACTGCACCATTATTGCTACCTGACAGTGTTTGTCATTATTATGGTGGCATGAATTACTTTTGGGTGAATTCTGAGGTGTTTTGGTGGTTGCAGAGTATTTTGCACCAAATCCTTGCTGATGAGCTTAGGTCCGTGTTTTAAACCACACAGTCACACTGTGCTTTAGGCCACGTTCACAAGTACATCCTGCTAATTATAATATGCCCATAAACAGTCAAAAAGAGAGAATAAGCTTGAGGTTTCATTTCATCCAAGCAGTTGTGGTCTTTCTGTAAATTTTCTCGACTTTTCTCAGAGCTGACAAGTGCAGTTACGCATACATAATCACCAGTGTTATGTAACTAAATGGGTTACTGGTACATGAATAATTTGTATTTGATATACCCATCACCCCCTTAAGTTTTCTCTTTTGCCATTTTTTTCAGTCTCACTTCTAAAAGTTTCAGTCTATTGTTGGTTGTATTATTATTCTGTACTTTTGGCCATAACACTGAAGCATAATTATTATTGGAACAAAGTTTGAGTAAATGCTCAATGATCCTGTCCTAGATTTTGGTTTTATTGTCTCTTTTCTGTTATATAAAATCTGACAATTTGTCCAACGAATGGCACTGAATGGATATGTTTTTATTTTTTAAAAAATGTATATTTATTTTGGTTTGCTTGTTTTTTATATTTCTAATAAAACTAACACTGAAGATGTGGCCTCTGTACATTTAAGCTAAATTTCCTGCTTGTTCCACAAATGCCAGCTTACACATTTGCTTTTGTTTTGTCAGAGTAATACAATCTTGATACTCCTTTCTGCTTTGACAAAACAAGACAAGAAAAACAAGATGTATTTAAAAAACAGAGAATCACACCAATAAAAAAAGTCAATACGAAGATAACATTTGTTACTTTTATTATTTCAAAAATCTTTTCATGGTTGCTGCATGTTTTCATGCCTGTAAAGGCCTTTGTGCAGCTGTGCACACATGCTGTTTCTCTGTCCGATCGGACACTAATGAGACATTTAACTGCTGCAGCCATCCTAAAAGTTGCTTTTTTTTATTATTTCTCAGATGAAAGAGACAGGTTCAGCAGCCAAAGAGATACATAACAGAGAGTCAGGAAAAGAAATTGCTCACACAGTTACTTACTCACCCAAAATTGCATCATCTTGAATTTGGTTATGTGATGGGAGGAAGCAGGAACTGACCCTCTCTGTTTGCAGTGTGTGTAATTAACAGTGCCATCTGTATGCTGTAGGCTTTCTGAGACTCTGAGGTGAGAACAGCACAGGAGGAGCATGGCTGTCCGTCCTCATTTACACTCAAATCATTACATTGGCTGATTCATAGCCTTTTTTTCTCATTACTCTATTGCTCTCTCTCTCTGTTTTTTTCTTTTCCTGGAAAATGCTCGCCCAGATAAAGCCGTCATCAACGAACTGCTCTATTTTCTTCTGCTTTTTTATGGCTCCTCTTAGTTCCCTTTGTGAGAGACTCGCTCTCTCAATTGCCAGTTCACGGCAACAGATTCTTTACTGTGCTACATTTCTTCTTACTGGAAATATTTTAATAACTTCTTTTTTGTGTATCGTTCTGCTTTTCTCTTTATTTTTTGGTCCTCTTCTCCACATTCTGGGCTCTAAGCAGGACTGCTGGACTCTCAGAGGAGAAGTGCAGCTTTAAATGATGAGCTTGTTAACGGGGTCACTGATAATTCAGCTAATTAGCTGTCATATCACCTACAGCTGCAGTCCCAGCAGCTCGATAACAGCGGCAGTCAGAGAGTGAGAGGAAGAGAGTAGGAGAGAAACACCCCCCACATGCACGGCTGTACCTGCACAATCAACAGGAAAATAAGTTAACAAAGTTAAGTCATCTGCATAGAATGATTATGTCTCTACTTAGATGGAACTACATTTCACTTTCTTGTCCCACAAACTGCCTGCAGCTCTGACACTTAGAAAGTCAACATTACAGGATAGGGACTTTTTGAAGATTTGGCTCAGATTTAGTGGTTGTTAAAAAAGCTAAACTAAGTTTTATCACACAGGTTATGTTTAAATTGAATCAGCAAACTGTGCAGAACTGCAGATTAACCTTTGTTGAAGGGCTTACTGCATCCAATGGAGTAAACTGGAAAAAACAACTAATCTACAGTTTAGTAGTGTATATTTCAGTGCTATTTCTTAAAAACTACTGGAATAATAAGGCAAGCTACAGTCAGTGTACCCCTGTTAAAAAACAAGAAAATGACTACCAGACAGATAACAGCAGCTAAAATACCATGTTTCACCACATTGCAGTTAACTATGGTAAAAGCAGCATAGTGTGTTTTTCTAAGCCTATCATAAAGAAAAGCAATGGGCCTCATGCAAGAACATTTTCGTATTCTTATCCTAAATTTCCCTTACTTTCTTCATACGAAGGGTTTGTATGAACATAACCTAACCTAACCGCTACGTCAGATTCAGCAAACGCTTCTAACTTCTAAGTGCTTCTAATTGTGTAAATGAGCAGCGCAAACATGATGAATGTCTGTTCGTATTCAGGGGGTCATGCACGAGGAGAGGAAATGACATAATTATCACCCCAAAAACATCATATAAAGCTACACTTTCTGCCCCACATACCAGGAAGTGTTCCTTCATGAAAATGACAACAAAAAGTAAAAAGAACTTCATGAGTTTGGAGATTGAAGTCCTGCTCTCAGAGATTCAGAAAGTCATTTTTAGCAGCGTCAGCTGTGGAATTAAAGGAGCTGCTAAAGCTAAGGAATGAAATGAGGACTGCTGTTAATGCCACGTCTCCTGTAGGTTGTATACAGTCACAGAAACAAAAATCTAAATCATATTTATATCTCTCTAGTCCTGCTCCTGTTTTCCTGTAGTCAAACATTTTTCATTTAAGTGTAAACAACTGTGTTAAATTATTTTATTTTATTCAGAAGAAGAGCCACAGCATGGACCATCTGATGTGCCAGTCCCCCGCCATGTTCCACTCACACAAGTGGTGTTCGATGAGGTTCGGAAGAATCAAGGAAGCATTTTCAAATGTCTCCAAAATATGTCTGGCTTTTGGATAAAATGACAGTCTAGCTCAAGTGATGAATAAATCATTTGATTAAAAAATAGCATAATCTATAAAGCTCATTATACACCGAGACAAATTAAACTGAATTTAATGCATAATTTAAGTTTGTTTGTAGTTTAAGGTTCTTTATATATTGTAGTGTTATACAACAGCCATAATAGCCAATGTGAAGGGGCAATATCATGTAAGATCAACTTTTTTGAGCTTTATATTATGTTAACATTCTCTCATCAAAAACATGTCCAGAGTCTTGCTTTGATTCATTTATGCAAGTTTGAGAAATCCTGTAGTGTCCTGAACCAGGCAGGGGAGCAAAAATAACCGGTTGTGCCTAGAACCAACTTTTGGGATCAGCTCCTCCTCCGGGCTGTGTCTCTGAACCGAGCTTCCTCATCACAGAGCCCTGTAGGTAAAAAAAGTCTTACAATATGACAAAAGTGGTGAATGCCTTATGTTCTCCTAAATCACTCATACGCACAACTTAAAACAAATCTGTTCATATGAACGGTTCTTGCATGAGGCCCATTGCTCATAGGGTTAGAGAAAAAAAAAAAAGAAATACACGAGCAGTCAGATTTTAATATTTGCATGATGTCTCATTTTATGAAATCTGATCACTCTATATCTTTTTAAAAACCAAAATCAAACACCCAATCCAGCTCTATAATATAAAGTTTGGTATCTAAAACTTTACAATCAATAATGATGTAGAATAAATGGTTTAAATGTAGATAAAATTCCAGAATTTGATCAGGGCAGATCACTCACTCCTTATTTAAAGGCTAGAGGGGCTACAAAGTGGGTCGTATGAGAAACCTGACCAAACGTTCAGATGAAGGGAAAAATCAAGACTATTCATGTTAGCAAGCAAAGAGGACTGATTCCTTTCTGAGAGGCTTATTTTATCCATATTAACTGTGTTTGATCTGTCAGACTGTATTTAGTCCTCCAACTAAAATGCAGAAGTTGTAATAATACTTAATGCAAATAGTAAAATCTTGGTGTCTTATCTGACCTGATTGGTTGAATGCAGCGTACCATCAACACCAGATTGGATCAACACCACTGATGAGGAGAAACAAAATCACAATCCCATTTATTTAGCCAAATGTGCTGTATGCAGGATTTTATTTCCTGGTTGCAGATCAGGAGAATGAGACAGAGACTGTGAGGAAAACTTCAGACAATGACTTGAAGACAGGAGCCAGCTCTCACTTGCTTGAGCCAACACATTAATAGTATTAAAGAAATAGGAGAAGCAGTTTGGGAGCTGACTCTTTTAGTTAAGTTAAAAACAGCTGAAATTCCCATCACTAAAATATGAATATGAGACAGTACAGGCCATAACTGTAGAGACAATTATGATAATCTGGTAAATTGCAAATAGAACCTGGGAGTTTCTCTTCTGAGGGCATAAATGACAAAGTTACTGCAGGTGTTTTGATTACAAAGAAAAATTAAATGTACAACCAGAAGCAAGAAATAAAAAAGCTCCAAAACATAACTCAAACAACATAAAACAGTAAAAAAAAAAAAGTGCACTAAGAATAAAGCCGCTGAGGTAACAGAGTATAATCACTAAAATTCACAGCGCACAGTGAAATATGAAACATAGACACAAAAAAACAATTTAAACAGGAACCATTTATTATGACAGTTTGTCTAAGAAAAAGAAAGACATTTAAAAAAAAATGTCTTGGAGAAAAACATAAATCCATTCAGTCACCTGCTGGCTGCAAGCTACTTTTAAATCACTAAAGCAGTATTTCAGTTTGCAGACAGCTTAAGACAAAACAGAAAATGATCAGGGATCATAAAAAATAAAACTGACAAAAACAGTCCATCTGCAGTAAGATGAAGTATCATATATTTAGCATGTTAACATCAATTTACTGAAGCTTTTTTTCAACATGAGTAACCATGTCCCCTGTTAGCTGATGTTAAAGTTGCTGCTCAGGGAATCTATGGACCTGCTGTTGGTCATGGTTAGTCATTAATGAGCCTCAGATGCCCACTTCACTTAAAGGGACCATTGTGGTGTTTAATACAGATATCAGCTAAACTAATTAAAGTCTATTAATTATGAGGGGGAAAATAATTGAACATATACTTCAGTTTGTGTAATTAAAGAAAGCTAATTAATGCATTAATTGATTTTATGCTAATTAAATTGCCCATGATATTAGAAGAATCTTGGGAGAATGAGAGAAGAGTGAAGAGCAGTTCCTTTGAAAAGGTCGATGAAATCCATGACTCGGTTAGAAACATTTAAAAAGGCAGCGAGGTGGAAACTTGTTAGGAAAAGATGTTCATGTAAAACGCAGCTGTCTTGAAAACTCACTCGTGCATACATATGTATCAAGAGTTGTTTTCCTAATTAAGGCGCATGTTCAGTTGGTCGGCACCTCTTCATCTTTCAGACTTCAGAAAACGGAGAATTTTATCACAGGGTATATAAAAAACTGTAGAAAGTGGAAGAAGTGCACATTTGTGTGGAGCATAGGCAAGTGTCTGAGGGCTGGAGAAGCCTTTGTACTAAAAAGAGAGGGAAGAAGATGACAAATCTACTTGGTTTGGGATCTGGGTCAGAGCTTGGAGTTGCAGTGCAGAGTGAATGTTCATCCACAGCTCTGCCCTGCTCTGTAATGTCTGCTTCTGGATCCACTCTGTAGTGACTCTGACCAGAATACAACCACTGAATACATTAGTAACAGCATACGTATTGTCTGCTCTACTCTGCTGCAATGGTTAGGCAGTGATTACACACAACATTACACACTTATCTCCTTGAAATGCTTTGTGTGTTTGCAAAGACAAACAGAGGCAGTAGTAGCTAGCTGTTGCAATTTCAGTAACCATGTAATGCAAAATTGGTGTTACTATAAAGTTTTTCTTATAAAAACGTGTTTGTATTCACTGTTCTGATTCTCTCTTGGTCCTGTTTGAATTTTGACCACATGCATGCATTGATCCACTCTAGCCTCACTGTTTTACACATGCCTCACAAGTTCATACTTGTCTATATCAATGAATATTTGTAATTATTTATGAATTCCTCTCTCTCTGACTGCCGCTGTTATTAGTGAGTATTTAATAATAAGGTTTATCTATTTGAACATTAATTAGCTTGTCCTTGAGTCACTTAAAAGATTTGCAAATCATCATATTCAGTTTTTATTTGTTTTACACAACATCCCGACTTCATTATAATTGGGGTTGTATGTTTGTGCACAATTGAGTTTAGAGTTGTGGTTTGTATGCAAGTAATCTAAAAGCGAGCTGCACAAAATAATAACAGTTATTACCAGTTAAAATGTGGCATTATTTTTCTCAAAACATGTTTCATTTTTAAACATCATTACAAAAATTTTGAATACAAGATCAGTATATATATATATATAATGTATTTTTTTTTAAAGCTCCACAGCTCAGGCAGAAGAGAGATGAGACACTTTATAATGGAGACGTCTAGATAATGAAAGGCATTTTCAATGAGTCTGAAAATCATTATAATGAGCAGCAGCTGTTAGCATTAGCCTTTTTTAGCCTTTTTCTGGCACAGATTGCTTTGCGTTATGTTCTGTTTTCACTGATATATAAAGATTCAGTACACTGCCTTTATGATATAATGTCAGGTTACTAGAAATGTGACGTAGCCGAATCTTTTGAAACGGCTCTTGAAAACGACGTCACAGACAACTGAGGAGCCTTTCCTCGCACTCGTGATTTACAGTTATGTGGGCTTCAAAATAAAATCTTTGAAATGAACAGATTAACAAAATTCGGCTACTTCAGGATTCGTGAAATAGGTAAGGATAATGGATGAAAAGTTCCAAACTGAGGTCGTTCAAAGAACTGTCTACAACAAATAAGATATTCTTTGAAACCTGAACCCTAAAATGTTGAATCTCACACCTTCACGCACGTGTGCTCAGTTTCTGCAGGGACACAGAACCAATGAAGCATAAAGCTTTGTCAGGTTATGAGAGAGTGAATAAGTCAGTTGAAGCAGAATTATCTACCTTTTCTTTTCCACCTGCTTTATGTTTTTCCTAAGACCTATAAGTCATGCAGCAAAACTGCTTCTTCTCTTCTCCAAGTTGCCCCCACACACCAAACTCAGTTTTCCTGCCGTCAGCATAAAAGAAAGCTTCATTGTGAATTAACTATTCTCCCTTAAAACAGCATAACAAGGTAACGTGTATGACATTGCCTTTGCAGGTCACTGCACTGGTTTTAAGTCAGGACTATAATAAAATACACGCCTAATTCGCCAACTTACACTGGCACATAAACACATAGGCAGAAAAATGCATAGCACAATAATGGAAACAGCATTAAATGTCATTAGCACTGTGACTGTAGAGCTAATTTTCTCAGCTTGGTGGAGAGGAACAGCAATGGAGAAGGCAAAAAATCAGCCTGTCAGTCAAAGCGGCGACCTGCTCCTGTGAGGGCGTCGAGCAGCTTCTGGAGCCGAGCTACAGCAGGAAGAATTGGCGTGACAACGCTTATGTAAGTTGTGTTGCCGAAGCAGAAACGAGTCATTACAGCTAATATATTGTTTAAATGAGCCAATTGTTTGGCTGCAATTAAAATCACTCTGAGATGACGACAGCATTTGTGGATGGGAATGAACAAGTGCTTGAATTCCACCCCTCCTCCCTTTCAACTAATTAGAATACATCCAGTTTCTGATATCTTTTATGTTTGTATAACTAAATAAAAGGACATATTTTAGTTAATTTTCTGCCCATTCTGTCCCAGATTATATCACACACACTCTTAAAACAGATGTGTTAAAAGCAACACAAACTGAGTCAAAACTCAACACAACAATGTGTCTATATAAAGTGAGCAGCAGTTGTGTTAAAATTATTAACACATAAATGTGTCAAATTGAACACGAAATGTGTTGTCCTCATATAGACACATTGTTGTGTTAAAACATGTGTTAAATGTGGTAATTGAATAAAAAAAATGGAACTCATCTTGTAGAAAAATAAACATTTATTGTACACTTTTAACATTACTATGGACAAAAAAAATCACAGCATGTTAAGTTCATGTACTCAACTTGTTAAACACTTCAAAAATGAACACATCTTTAAATCTTTTTACAGTTTAAACCTTTTTTGCCTTTAAAACAAACTTCATCTTTTTTTCATTTTCTCTATACAAAACAAATTCATTTCTCACTGGTCACAAAATACATTTTAAGGATAAACAACAAAACTCATTTAGGTTATTAATACATCACAATAACAGTTCTTTAACTTCTCATTTTAGATCATTTTAAACAATTTTGTACCTGGGATTCAAGTATAATCTGTCTTCCTGGAAACATGTCAACAGGCTTATTGGTCTGACATCAGCAATGTCATTTATGTTAACCACTTCATAGACATCAGTCCTAGAGACTACATAGGCATAGAAATGGTCATCAAAATGTTGAACTGACAAACATCTGAGAAACAACAAATAACCTTCATGTTTTAGAACGATGTGAACTATTTCCCCAAAAACACGTTCACCTCTTAACTCATATTTAAGAGGGACAACTTGCTTTGGACTTTGAGGATTTTGAATAAGAATAACAAAATTGTGTAAGTCAAACTTTTAACCAAATATACTTTGGTGCTCAGGGAATGTGTTGGGAGATGACTCTCATCTACTACCACAACAAAATGGAACGTATTACAATTACTTACTTTTTATTGTTTTTAGCTTTTGTTTGATTAAACTGTAGCACTTTGTTCAGCTTCTGGCATTATTATTTGCCAATTGACATACCAATGGACACACGTGCATGAAAATACACTCCATCAATTACATAATCACAATCTCATGGAAGCAAAGGATGAAAAAATAACTGCAAAAACAACCAGAGAAAGCCCAGGTGTTATTGAAGTTCAGTTCTAATTTTAGGATCTTTGGTTTGTGCAAAAGGTGGCTGCAACACATTTACAATCCAATGCTATTGCCAGCATTGATCAGAGAAACTTCTAGACGTGCTGTGGTGCATGTCAAAACTGCCCCAGAAGCTAAATATAGTCAGCAGGTTTATTTTGAACAGAATATCTGAAAGCCAGCACAGACTAGAAGACTCAGACAGGAAGGAAAACATGGGAGGACCTTCAGATTTAAGTTTTAACGATGAAAAAGTCTGTTTCAGCACTATTAAAAAAACAACCACAAATCAACCGGACAATTGATTATATAGCTTCTGCAGAACGGCAGAAAGACAATATGTTTACCATCTTATTACCTGATCCTTCCTTTATATACCTTGTTAGAACCTGTTTTTCTTTTTTGTCCCTGGATTATGAGATTGTCATCAGGCTTTGTGTCTAAATGGATTGTTGGAGTAATATATCACCAGTTAATTCTTAATCAAAAAGATCCTTCAGGAGGTTGAACAGGGTGTATCAGATTGATTTAGCTGCTTTTAAAGAAGGATTTAGCATGGAAGAAGTGGTGCTGCAGGGCCCAAGGCAGGTAGAATAAGATCTCAGCGCTTAGGTATCTGTTTTATCTTTACTTTGCTGGCGGGAATAAGCTTCGTTTCATATGTATGCTTCTATCAGCAGAGTTGAAAAGCTTTCCATAGCTCTGATTTCTCCATTTTATCAATTTTATAAACAAAAGTCCATTTAAACTATACAAAATGACCAGAGGCCACGTATGGTCATGCATCTCGCTACCTTTCTTCTCAAATGTTGTGTTCTTAATGTTACAATGCAGAGCACAGAAAAATAAATGCACCCACCAACCACTGACAGGCCATGCAAATTGTAATATTTTCTCATCTTGTCTGAAGGATGTGGATAAAATTTCAAGAGATGTTAGAAATTAGGCCACACTCAAGGCCCATGGGCCAAATATGGCCCACAACGGCATTTTATGTGGCCCGCAATAAACAGCATTAAAGCCAGCATTGACCATAAACTACATTTCGCACAATGCATGTTGATTATTTTACTAACAAAATTAAGACATCGCACCAGTAGGTGCAGGTGCACAGGTTTCAAAAGTAGCTGTCATCCATTTGTTTCCTGGTTGGATGTGGATGCAGTTTATTCTTCTCACATGACAAGAACAGACATATTAGGTACATTGTTTTATAAATAATCTTAAGTGCATAATTGTATAAAACTAAAGTTGCTCAGCAAGTTATCTACAACGGGTGAGGTGTTAATTGCTCATAATCTTTCCAAAGACTCTCTCAACTTATTTATTAAAATGCATGCTATATGTTTTAACTGTCTGACTAGATGCTACTTTGACCAGCTCATGGCAGAGCTCTGTGTTTGTGTGTCTCCTTTCCTTTCCAAAAACTTCATACCATAAGACAAGCTGGCAGCCAGGTTTTGTGCCAGCCTTCAGTAAAGTAAAAATTAAAGATAAAAAATGTAGTACTATTAGTATTTTCATTTTGTGGAAAGGTTACATGCCTTTCTATCAGGTACTTGAAGCACTGCTTCAGATTTAGCATATTTTTTCATCAAATACCAGGAATAACAAAGTTGAAGTATGCTTGATTTGCATGCGATTACATCTGCTGGCTGTAGTCCAGCGAGAACTAAAGCCATCAATTTAAAAACTGTAGAGCAAATTCTTCTTCCTAATTACTGTAATGACAGGAAAACTGAGTTGCAGTACGTTGCAATAATCTATTAAAATGGACTTTCAGTAATTTCTTTATTTTTAAATTGGCTTGTGTTAACTGTTGTAATTTCCACAAAGAATTATTGAAATGGAAATGAGAGGTGGTTGACACATTATTATTGAAAATTTGTCTGGTTGCCTCGTCAATAAAAATATCCACAATCAGTGATAAAGACCCAGTGTTAATAAAAGCTCAAACTGCTTCTGTGTGTTTTATTGATGGTGTTTTAAGTCTTTGCTATTGTTCTTTTTTTTTTCAGCATATTTATAACTCATACGGTGTTTGTGGTCTAAATTGTCTCTGAATTGATCTTACTAGAGCATCTCTATGACTTGGGCCTTGTTCACACAGAAACAGTTGTTTCAAAACATTTTAATTGGTTGTTTCTTAAAACATATTCTTGCAACGTGTTTAAATAAATGTTTTCCGTTTCACAGAAAATTAATTTTAAAATGTTAAATATTCATTGGATGTTTAAGTTTCATTTTCATGTTTGTAAAAAAATATACAAGTTGAAAAAAAATTCTTATATATTTTTATTTCTTGTAAAATGTTCCAACTTTACATGCCATGCTGTATATTTGATTTGATCCAGTCAAAGGGGCTGTAGGTCCCTCTTTGTTCTAAATAAAATGTTTTTTTAAAGTCAAGTTCTTACTCAGCAAGTATTTATTATCAAATAGTACTCAAACTGAAGTATTCATCCTTGTAATCGGTTTGAGAAAAAACTGGCATCACAACAATAAATGACAAAACTGAATAGAGTAGAACCATGCTCATGGAAACCGCCCGGGCTTAAGAGCTGCTTTAACAACTTGTGAGTTTAAATGAACTGCGTCTAAAACAAGCATTATGTGTAATCAACAGAGAAGAGACTCTAAATGTGACCCCATAACTGTTCATAACAGTTTTCATTTAGAAATTTCATTCCATTAAGAAGAATTTATAAAAACACATAAAAGTGATAATCGCTAAATCATTGTTTCAAAAGTGTGCACTTTAAGTCCATTTTCATTATTGCATGAAGATGTTGAAGAAGGAGCTTAAGCAAAAATATTTCTTTTACTCATTTTGTTCCATTTTCTAGTCGAGTGAAAACAGCTGTTCCCTGTGCGTGTGCATATATCCCCTTGACTTCTGCTTTCATTAACCTCTCTGTGTGCTCTATCAGAGAGGGGGGACTCGGCTACAATAATATCCCAGTGACGACACACAGGTCAGGACCCCTCTGATCCTGGGAGGGTAAAATATCTCATTAAGAAAGAAAGCCTCTGGGACACTAAAGCAATTTGGATTGCTCTATGTTCTCAGGAACAAATTAAAACATTAGCCTAAACTATCGCAGCACTCACAGATGTTGATGCAGCCTTAAGTTCTTTGCATATAGTGAAAGCTCTAACAGCGACTCCCAAGGCTAAAATGGTAATCATAGAGGGTAACAAATGGACTGCATAATGTAAATTAAAGCAGAAGCCAAGAAAAAAAAATGTTATAATGCATTGTGTTAATGTGTATTCACAAGACCCACCACAAAGTTCAGAAAGTTGAAAATGTGTCAGTTTTAGTAACAAACTAGAATTAAAACTGTTTAATTCATGCAGTAGAAGTTGCCCTGCTACAGACAGCTCTCTCCCACAGATCTTCTTCACCATTTCTTTTCCCACAATTTGATTCTGTTCTAATAAACTGAGCTTCCAGGGCTGCTGAAACCTCCAACAGCTTCATTTTGCACTAATAAAGTGAACTCCTTCCATAACCAAATCTCATTCTGTGTAGTATATATGATTAAAGCTGGCCTAGGTGAAAATGTTCACTTTTACCCCAACCCAAGTCAGTTTTTTTTTTTTCTCTTTTCATTTTATGAAAATGTCTTCAGGAACAAAAATGCTGAAACACCCATGTCCATCATTTAAAAATAATGATCCATCATTGTTACAGTGAAAAAAGACAGCCTGACCAAAAGATTCAACCAAAACAATTGTTCATTTTTTTCAGTTATTAACCTTTTCTGTCAAGTTTAAGGACAGCAAATAGAATCTGACACAGAAAAACCAACAAAGAATAAAAGCTCAATGAGGTTATTCAAACAGACAGTATTTACACAGGGGAATCAACAGATGGATGTCAGGGAACGTCAACTCTGAGAAAAGAATAATTAGTAATTCATCCTTTAGAGATATTTATTTTTTAATGATTTCTCCATCTCTTTTTTTTTTCCAGGTTCTGAAAATGAGATTGAGAATCCAAAGTTCTATGGAAAGCAGGTTGTAGTAAATGTGTATGCTGGAGTATGACGTTTTTAATTTCTGGTTCAATTAAAGAATGAGGAAGCCAACCTACAGAAGAAACTCAGCCAAACGTAGTTAAAAAACAAACAAGTGTGACGTTTCCTGTTGTCACACCAGAAAGAAGACAAGCTGGTAGATGATCAATGTAGATACTGACTTCCCACAGCTCCACCTAGAGACTGAATTTCTGACACTAGGCTCATTCCTTTCAGAAGAGGTTTGTGATGCCACCACTCAATAATATAATGAACTGATGACATTAGTGTGCGATTGCCCACAGATTAAACAACAACAAACAGATTTATTACTGAGGAAATACTGATGACACAGCAACTTTGGAGATAGTTAAGGAAAACTGTTAAACACAATAAAGATAACTAAAGTCAGTTAATTACATATGTTTTGTAAAAGACACAAGGGAGACAATTGTCACACACTTAAAGCTTTGCTCTTCCCTTCAGAACGCTTCATTTCTGAATACTCACAGCAGGAAGTGGAACCAGCTTCATCAGTGATTTATTGGTTTATTGATTGGTCTGTGCCGCCATCTTATAAAATTCCTATAAAAGAGCCTAGTGCACAATCTAAGTGACAAAAAACGTTGCAAATAATTTGGCGTAATAGTTAAAAAAAAAAGTCATAAAAAAAGAGAAAACTGACCCAAACAGAATATAAACATATTTTTGCAGCCCCTGGAAAGAAATTCTAATTTTTGGCACTCCAAATACACACACAAAAAATACATTTAATGACTAAAAAAGTGGATTTTATATCCCCTTTAAGGGTCGTCATTCTTTGCAGTATCTGGACTGAGTATTGTCCTTTTCATAAAAGAGTCAAACAGGAAAATTATGAGTAAATGGAAAGTCCTTACTTTGTTATAGCCACTAAATCATAAGTCTAATATTTGTCAAAATAAGACTGTGAACCATTCAGATACAACACTGAAAGTAAAGAAAGAGGAAAACATTCAGCATCACCTCTGACCACAGATTTCCTTGTAACTGATGTGATTGACAGGAGATGTGTGCAAATGTGCTGAATCCACAGGACATCTCATTGAATGATGTCACTATGTGGTCATGTGATGACAGCCCAGAGTAATGGGTCGCCAACCTGTGACCCTGAGCTAAATAAACACAAGAGATTTCCAGTGAATTCCTGTGTTTTGCCGTAGTGAGTGACAGACAGACAGACACTGGAGCTCATCCCAGCAGCAATGACTGACTCAATATAGAGCAAAAACATGACAGTGTTGCTGAACATTTACTACTTCATCAAACTTCTAAATCCATTAAACACTACAGAGCTGAGTTTTTATATTCTCTGTAAGCATTATGACATAATTTGCTGATAAATTAGGTGTCTTTATCCTCCCTGCGATGCAACATCACTGTGAAGGTCAGTGCTCTAGTAACCCTTAACCTCATGGGAACATGTGGTGCGTGGATGCAGGCCAGTACTCTGAGACAGTCTGGCATTTCAGAGCGTCTAAGCTCTCTGCCAAAAGCACGTCTTTAGGAAAAGCGTCTTAAAGGATATTTTAGTTTCTGGTTGACACTGTGTTGCATAACCTTGCAGTGAAAGATATTGATATCATGTATGTTGGATGTGTTTAAATCTTGCTCTGTTAAAGCAAAAACAATGTGTTTTTGTTTGTTTAGTTTTTGTGTGTGTATTATTTTTAACAAAATCTAATTTCATGACAAAAAAACTAAAATAAAACATTTTGATACTTTCTGACAGAGAAAATTGCTGATGTTCATATGAGAATGGGATATGTAGTTAGCCTATAATCTACATTTACCACAGTCATAATTTATTTAACCTTAAAGGAGCTCAATCCAAAACATGTAAGACAACCTCACACCTCTGCCACTATTATTTTAGCTAATATTCATTGTACAAGCTAACAAAGTTGGTTAAATTTGACTGACAAAGTAAACTAATGTCTCACAAATGTAGGCTATGTTGATGAGCAAAGTCAGATAATGTTAAGTTAATGTCGACTAACCAAGTTAATTAGAACTGAATGTACATCACTAATGCTAATAGGCAAAAGTTAGGGTTTATTGGCAATTCTGATAAACAAATTAACGTGTCTAACCTGTTAAACTAACGTGTCTCAATTCAGGGGCTACTGTTCATGGACTGCACATTTGTTGTTCGCTTATGTTACTGCATTTATTGGCTCCTTCTCGTCTGGCTGACAATTGCGGGGTAACGGAGTAGTGTGTGTTCATAAAAACATACATCATTTGAAGTCTGGACTAACATTTCAGTAACACATAACAGTTTTATGCAGCCTATGGACTGCAAAGGGTGTGGTCTATGTGGGCTCAGCTCCTGAATTAAGACATATCAAAGTTAATGTTGACAAATAGCTAATGATAACAATTTTTTAGTCAGCCTAAAAAACTAGTTAAAGTTGACTGATATTGTTAGTTAATGGGTTGACATTTTATTAACACAACAATCCAGCTTTTGACTAATTTGGTGATTATTCTGGAGTCAATTGTCTCAAAACTCAGCTAACAGACCCTGGACTATATTTTCCTGTGTTCTATTTTCAGCCAGGATTGCAGTTAAGCTAATTAGCATATCTCTCATTTGCAAACAGACCCTTGGGTTGATTGAAAAACTGTGACTGTTTGCCAAAACTGTGGCACACATTATGTAATGTCTTCATTTGAACCAACTCAACTTCTGCTTAAGTTGCCAAGATTATTTTCAAAAAAAGTCTATTAACTATTTATTTTATAAATGTATAAGGGTAGGTGTTTTTACTCAGCTGTCTATGATGGCACTGCTGCAGCAGGAAGGGAATTTACATGAAAAAAAAAAACTTTATAAAAAAAAAAGTCTGAATGGGAAAAAAACTTAATTAGTTCTAATCAGTAAATCTGTTGTGTAACTGATACAGACCCACATGACAGTGCACTATGTCGAACAAACAAACAAACATGCACATTTTACAGACCCTGACACAAACACACACTGAGACACACAAGACAATCCCTCTTGGCAATCTATGACCCAAATCCTTTATGAACCCTCCCTCTTGGCTCCTCCACTTCTGTTTTCTCTCTTTTTGTCTTTCTGGCAAGGGACGGGGACCTCATAGATACTGTTTTTTCCCTCCTAAAAAATCTATTTTAATTTTACATGAAATGAGGCACCCATTTCTAAACACATAATTTATATCTCACATCTCTCCATGTAGATATTCCTGTCATTCTAACTGAAGTGGCAACTTAATTTCTATGAGGAATCAAGGCTGAAAATGTGTCTGTACAAGAAATCATTTTGTGCACTTAATTGACTTCATATAAAAATGTCTGTTACCTTGCGTTCTCACCACTCACTCAATAATGCAGTTGTTTTGCCCTCAGAAACATTCCCACTGATATCAAAGGTCTCACCTCAGAGTTGACAGCTACTACTGTTCCTTTTCAGAACAGGTGTCCAGGAGGGAGCACGGCTGCTGGGTCTGCAGAGGGTTAAATGCTGCTTCTGACCCCCACTGATCACCCTGCTGAGTCTATATTGCCACCCTTAGACAGAGGGCAATGGGACACATGCCTCTGCATTGAGATTATAAATGAGGCAATGGAGAAAACAGAGGAAGGGATTTCAAAGGGAGTCTTCTGAGAGTTACCATATGATCAGTAAGCCCCTTAACTCCTGGACTCTTTACCATAAGCCCCCCAACAGGATAATATTGACTCAATGAAAAGAAACCTCCATTCTTTTAACTATTATTCTGTTTTAAGGATCTGAACCCTTTTACATGACCCGTTTTTATTAAGCATTTGAAAATTAGATCTATCTGTTGCTTCCCCCCCCCCCCCCATTATACTTAAATTGATTGATTGCTTGAGTGAGCATGTTTCAGCAGTACTCAAATACTTTACTGTGGCAATTGAAAGTCAGCGTTTCTTCTTTTCTTTGCAGCTCTGCCATGCACTTATCATTTAGTATTCATTTTTTCTGGAGAACTTGTGAGCATTAACATAAGCCCATGTGAGAGAGGACTTTAGTTGCTTTGAAATTACCCTGAATTTCTAAAGTACCTTATGAACAAATACACGTTCGGTTGAAGTGAGGTGCGTTTTCCGACCACTCCTGTGGAGAGGTTCAACAAAAGATTTGACTAAATTTTCAAGGACCACAGATAGATCTTTTGTACATGATGTAATGCATTTAAGTGCGATATAAATAGACAACTCTGATTGATTTCTGTTGAGATGAAACAAAGCACCGTGATTTTTGTCTTATATAATAAATTGTTTAACTCTTACATCCTTTTAAAAACAATTGTCAAATCTAAAATAGATATTTGTTACTTGCAGTCATTAAATATATTACAATTTTTCTAAGTAAATTAATTTGTGATTTCCATTTGTTGGTGTTGTTGTCTCCTCACGGCATGAAGCATGCAGGTCTGCTCTGTGCACATGTAGGCTTACTCTAGGTATTCTAGTTTCATTCTACAGACCAAAAAACATGCATGTTAGGTTCATAGGTAACTCTAAGGTGTGAGTTAGAGTGGTGATGATGTCACATGATGACCACAAATAACAAGCACCTGCTTCCCCGCGACCTGAAAGAGAAAGTCAGCTAAAAATCTTGGATGGATGATTCTGTTATATTTTTACAATGTGCATGATGATATTTGCTATGCAGTATTTAATGTATAATAAAAGGGTCACAAAACTGTTACTGTGAAGAGTTTTTTAAGTATTAAAAAAACATGTTCTCTACTAAAAGGTGTTTAGCTTTAAAAAAATAACAGTAACAAAAATATCTATAAAGTAAAAAAAAGATCTCTTAATATGAAATGCCAAGAAAGACAGAATTTATGCTTTATGTCCTCTTCTATGACAAAGTATTAGGGCCACACAACAAGATTTTTATTATTATTATTATTATGAGAATAAAGTCATAATATTAAAAGAAAAATGTCAATCTTATATGATGTCCATTTTTCATTCCTGATTTTTTTACTACTCCTTTTTCCCCTCACACCTGCTGTGGACAGACATGCGTGTCTCTTTGTTTATGAAGTAGTCTGCAATGATTTTTGGGTCACTGTTAGTGTAATATGTCTTCATCCAAATTACATAACGACTAAATCTGTCAATGAAGCTGTTAAGGAGGCCAAAATACAGCTTCAGTACATCATAAAGTAATTTGCACAATCATTTCAAAGTCCTGATACTGATAATTTGATGATAATGTGCCAAAAGATTGAGTTTTTATTTTAACCAATACTAAAGGACAACTTCCCAACTTATTCCTCATTTTAATGCAGACAGCTTTTTCATATAGTTGACTTTAATCTAATATTACAACTTTTTTCTCATAATATTATAATTTTTATCTTGTATTATTATGACTTTATTCTCATAATTTAAAAAAATACCTCATAAGTGTCTGCAGATTCTTCAGAAGATGATCACCCAAACCCCAAATTTTTGTGTCTGTGCATGACTCGAATGACAAGAGAGATGTTGAAACTCCTATTTAAAAGGTGGCACCTTACATAGAACAAACAAAAAAGACTTCAAGTCAAAATACAAGCAAAGAAAAATAAATCACTGTATAAGTAGACTATCTAATAAATCAATAAATTCATGGATCTCTATCTTCTGATGCATAGTCGGGTCACAGAGGCAACAAGTCTAGGTGAGAAACCCAGAAATTTGTCTTTCGACTCAACTTTTTCTTCACCACGACTGACCAAAGCAATGCCATCATTATGCGGAGGCCCCATTCCTCGCTCCATCCTACCATCACTCATGAACAAGACACTCAGATCCTTAAACCCCTCCACTCATAGATCACAACAATACAAAAATGTCTTGGTTTTCAGTGAAAAATCACCCAAAGTTCTTCTCTTCTGTTTTAAAAAATGTTTGAAAATCCAGCAACCAGCACCTTGTCACCCCCTAGTTTAGAGTGTAAAACTGCAGCAGAACTATAAATAAAAAAACAAGTGTCTGTGTGCATCTACAAGATTTTAACAGCTTTCATGTGTGGTGACAAGAAGAAGTATGTTGAGGCCTTAAATCATGGCAGGAAGCAAAAAAGCTGTCTTGCACAATTTGTTTTACGACAGAGGTTCTGAGTGCAAAAGGTTTCAAACTCATTTAATCAGCACCAATGTATTTTCTAAGCTTTATCACATATGTTCTTGTTAAAGCTTACACAGATTGTGTGCCATAATGTCAGTGTCCATAGAAACAATGAGCAAAAAGGTCAGAATGAATCAACACAATGACTCACAAGCAAACAAGGCCAGACCAAGAACAAAGCCCTCATCTGTTTTACGCCTTTTTGGAAATTACTTCCCTATGTCGGCACTTCGGATGCAGTCATGAGACAAGTGGCAGGAACATAATGCATTCTTACACACTGTTGTAGAGTTACTAATATCCACTCCTGTCTGGCACTGATGAATGAGATGACTGTGTTATGTGAGGGTGTATTAAGTGTGAGAGGAAAAGAGAAGAGGATGCAGGGACTGAATAGAGTCAGGGTGATTAAGCAAAGGTTGGATCCTTATTTCACACATGTACTGTTGCTCTGCTGCTCGACTGTGTTTTTCTTATTGTTCTCTTGCAGATACTCAGACTCTCCAGAGGAGGATGGGGATTCTTTATGCAGACGCTGAGCTTCTTAGTGCTTCTTTTAACTATTGGGTTTTATGAGGGTGTGTGTTTTTATCTACGTGCTTCAACAAAGCCCTTGTTTTATTTAATCAGCAATTATTTTTATCACTCACCTGAACTAAAATTACCTGTGACAATCTAGGCTACTAAAAATTTCTACACCTTGGTTAAGTGGTTTTATTGGGTCTTTAAATAAACATGTTTTTTTTTCTATATTCTGCGCCAAAGGTCAGTGATGAAAAAGTAGCAAAAGTAATTGACTTAAGTACAAGACTGCCAAAACAATCTGCAGAGTTTAAAGGTGATTACATTTTGTAGTCCTGATGTGAGAAAACAAAGTGCCAGCTATTTGTTTGATGCTTTATAAAACAAAAATAGTTTCAATTTAAAGTCTATGCAAGTGTTTTAAAGTTTAGTGTGTCTTAATTCACTTTCTACCATTTTCATTATGGCCCATTTTGTTCCATGGCAGAAATACTGACAAAATATATGCATTTTGTTTAACTGAATATTTGGCTGAAAACAAACTTGAGCGCGCAGTCATCAATCTTTATGACCTCTCACTATTTGCATATTAATAATAGTTAAAAGCACAAATGTTTTGTAAGGATCTGTATTTGTTTTGAGTGTTTTGCGTTTTTAGGGTTTAGTTCTTTTCCTCTGGGCCACTAGTACTTTTCCTCAGTTGAGCTGGTAAGAGTTCACATACTCGATTCCAAGTGAAACAGTTGACGCTCGGTCATATGAGTGTTCAACGTTTGTTTTCGCACACATCTTTCATAGCCCATGAGACACATCGCAACAAGCTGCTGGGAAACACTCCTGCTGTGCTATATGTCACTGCACAGGGTTTCATTCCTCTGATGTTTACACTGTGAAAAAATCAAACCAAAAATTCTGGTATCTGCCATTATTTTGGCCACAAATCTGTCACAGTTAAAGCACCAAGGTTTTCTGCAAACGGAATCCTTCGTGCTCAACAAAGAAAGTAGTTGAAGAAAAATGCAGAGTCTGAGTGTTTTCAGAATAAACAAATATGCCCATAAACTTCTGACCAATCACATAATATTTTTTTCCTGGAAGGGGGGTGAAATGTTCTCCCAGCGGGCTGTGACAAGAAGGGACAGAAGACTCAACGCAGAGAACAAAATGACACAATTTTTCATCATGCAACTGTGACAATTAGAGCCGATTTTGGCAGTTCAGATAGAGCATGTGGAGGACTTTAGTCCTTAGTCCTACCAACCCCACTTTTACCTGTTCCTTGTTTCATTAAGGTCAACTGATACCCATCTCCTTGTCAGCCTCAGTCCATTTCTTCCCTCTGTGTACATTCTCTCTTCAGTTCCCCACTAGACCCAAGTAGAACCGGCTCGAACTGTGCCGAGCTGAGCCGGACTCAGTACTGTGTGTCTGGTTCACCATCATGAGTTTCTCCATGTTCTTCTGCCACACCAGCGTTTCAGCGTTTTGTTTTTTTAAATAAGTTTTGCTTTTTGCATTCCTCGTGTCAGCCTGCATTCCTAAGTTTATTTCGCCACAACTATTACAATCGAGTGTAGCCCTTCATGTTTTTAAGTAATTCTTCTATGACAAATTCAGTAAATGATTGCTCTGAATGAACTGATAAATCACCCTGGCTATATGTTAATGCCATTTGCTGACTTACATTGATGCAGCTAAAAGTGACATGAAGCACAGTGCCTTCTTAATTCTGTCATCAAATGTATTCTAGCTAAAATCAAGAAATGTGTCACTAAAAGCACAAAAATTGGTGCAGTAAAAAGAAAGGAGAACATACTCTGTGAAATCCTTCAGACCTAACTTGGCACACTTATGTACATCTAAAATAAATTTCCTCTCAATTTGACCTCGTGACTATTTTAAGGAACTGAAATCACCTTTCTAAAACTGGGTATCTCATAATGAGATGAAGAGCCCAAGCAAAGACAATCTTTTGTTTCAGCAGGGAAATCATCTTTGGATAAAGCTGTAACATGAGTACAGTGAAACTTAATATTATGTTATAATCTTTAAGTTTATTGTAGATCTTTTGCAAGGGAAATTGATGTAGTGTGTGTACCTACAAACATTGCACCCACTGGTGCTGCTCTTTAGTTAAACCTGACCTTTGGTCTTTCTAATTGTTCATAAAGTAAAAAAAAACTTGTGGTGAATTACTGTGGTGTATATTTAGACAAACAAATTTATTTTATATGCTACACAAATCTTCAAAAGGTCAGCTGAGATGGTTCAAGCAACTGATTAGGATCCCTCCTGGATGACTCCCTCTGAATTTTTCTAGACAGATCCCACTGGAAGGAGACCCTAGAAGGAGATCTAGAACTTGCTTCAAGGATGACAAATCCTCCATGGACTGGGAACACCTAAACACCTGGAGCTGGAGAGTATCAATGGTGGGGGAAAAATGTCTAGTTTCCATTCTGGACTGGTATCCTCTACATCCCAAACTTAGATGAGTTCAATTAAATTCAATTCAGTTTATTTATATAGCGCCCAGTCACAACAACTGTTGTCTCAGGGAACTGTACACAAAACACAATATATCTAAAGAAGCCAGCAGACTGCGCCAAATTTTTGCTTCGCCACAGTCTCCCGTCCTGAGCAGCACACTG
>JARVGW010000136.1:18815701-18827861 GCA_031762495.1 Anablepsoides rubrolineatus
AGACTGATTTCAAATTGAAGAATTCTGTGAAGAAGTGTCAAAAAGGTGCTTATGTGATTTCATACTGACAGCTAAAATGGAGTTTGTGCTTCTTGAATGATCTGCGTTAACTGTTTTGCAAAGGGTGTGATAACTGTGTCAATTCAATGAGAACGGGCTAACAGATTGCAAGAGGTCACTTCTCTGCTGAGCTTGTGATGATGTAGACTGAGAGGGTCCCAGTTTCTTCAAACAGATCAAACCAGTCAATAAAAACTGTAACGGTCGCAAGCTGAGCTCCCACCTTCATTTCAAACAGAACCCAGCAATGGAGACAGTTGAAGAAACTCAAGCGGAGAAGTGCACCCATGACCATATCTCAGCTCAATGTTTGAGATTTTCGGACTGAAAAATAGCTTGTATCAGTTCAAATATATTCTGTGTTGACCACAGATACACCACATTTTTGCATTTAAGAACTCACCACTCACTTTATTTCATTTTTATGCTGAAGTCTTTACAGGGGGTGTAAAATTTGTAGCAGGATGATTTTATGTGTCAATACATCAGGTGGTTACACACTATAGATCCATGATGGCAGACTGAATTTAGTCTTTTTGGTGTGGTCAGGTGCTGCATTTTCCAAGATATAGTTGATGTAGTGCAACAAAGATGCTGACCTTTGATACACAACTGTCATGTTTGGTGAATGATGAGCTGATGCAGGGCCCAAAAGCAAGCAAGCAATTAAGTAAGGGACAGGTTGATGAAGGGGGAAAACATTTATTAATAAAACCAACAGGCAACCAAAACATGACAGGAACATAAGTCAAAGGAACAAACTGAAGAGTCTGAGAGAGAAAAAGAGGAAAAAAGCAGGTGGTATTTGTATTAGGGGAGGTGGTTACTGACAACAGGTGTACTCATTACTGATGGAGTACAGGTGGTATGTAAGGAGACAGAAACAATAAATTAATAAACTTGCACACATTTTATCAATTGTTTATCTAATCAAAGTTGCTGTACAATAAAAACATTTTTTAACTTTAAACAACCCAAAAAAGTTGTTTATTCAAAGAGAAATATGCATCACAACAGCAGCTAAAAGGAGAAAGGTAAAGATGTGAGCGGCTCTGAAAAGATCTGCTGTTTTTATGATTTGATATTTCATTCAATAAAGAGAAGACCCACGGGTGTGATTGTTCACCGTGCATCCTTCAAGCAGGCAGTTTCAGGCTATGTAGTTCCCCTGACTGACAATCTGCAAAGTCACCAGAAAAAACTCCAAAATATGAATAACAACGTCTATAGCTCAATCTCAAAGAGAACAGTGAAATACCGGTGTGCTGCTATAACTGTCTAAATGTTTCTTTACTTTTATGTATCAAAAAGTGCTTTGAAATTTGCCTTCAGACTGCTCAGCAAGCCGCCTCTTGGCATTTTTTTTTTGCAGTAATACTACTGTTGAACAGTAATAGGTGAATAGGAAGGAATGAGATTTAGGACTTGTCTGAAACATCACAGTAAGATGTCTTTACGCTGCGCTATCCCTGGCTCCGGCAGAGGCAGGCCACCCACAGGAAGCAGCTCACTGACCAGACAGGACCCCACAGTGATGTCAGCGAGGACGGAGGCACATGTGCAGCCACAGATGTGCCGGTAATTATGGGGGAATGAATAGTGGTGTTTTAAGAGGAGATTGGGGGCAATTACAGTGATTTAAAGCAATGAAGCCAAGCCATGAGCACACACCTTCTAATTACCAGGCAAAAAAAAAATCTCACAGCCAAGCGGGACAGATTTGGCAGGGTTGCGTAACAAAACAAAGGCTGCTGTACGATGTTTATCTTTCAATATTTAAGGGTCCTGAACCTGCTCCCACTTGATAGTGCATTGCTCTGCGATGTTGTTTGTTTCTCCTGCTGCTGCTGCTGTTGCTGCTAATGACTTTGAAGGAGCTTGGTGATATATTTAGCCGCTAATCAGACAAAATTAATCTAAAGTCGTTTGGAAATTTTGTTGCATTGGAATTGCTTGCGGGACTGCATTAGATAGGACTGTGTGCGTGTGGGGGGAAGAAGGAGGGGGTATCCACAAGAGGCTAAAACAGGGATATAATTTCATTTGATTGCCACACTCATCAAGCCCAAATGAAGATTAATGAACACATGATAGGGGATTGAAAATAATAATATTCCTGTTGTCTTTAGGGCTCTAATTTGTTTGAAAACATGCTGTCACGCTACAGAAAGCTTATTGGCATTTGCTAATGGACTGCTCATTGCGATAGAGACAATAAGGAAGGGGGAGCATTTGAATACACATAAATGAAGCCAGCTATAAAGAAGATAAAAAGTGGAGTGATCATGTATCTGAAGCGACTGCAAAGGATAAAAGATTTAAATGTAAGAGTGTGAATGAGTTAGTGCATGTAGATGGTACTGGCCAATTCCCTAAATAACTTGTTCATTGATCGCAGCAAGTAGATGCAGTATTGATAGTGTTGTTCACCCAAAGGACCTAGATCCACTAATAATTAATTGCGATTGAATAAGCAGGCAGGGCGTCTGTACTGCATTGCAGATCTGCACAGTACACTGGAGATACAGTGTTCCACTCTGCATCATGTGGAAGACTCGTTTGCAACAGCTAGTGTATGATGAAACAAACACAAGTCCAGTGAAGGGTTAATGAAAGAACTTTAGTAACCATATTGCAAAAACACCATTTTTGTTTTTTGTACTAAGACAGTGCATCTAATTATAAAATACATACATACAGAAATAAAACTTGATCACTTAGGTGACCACCCTGCAGATTTAGTTCTAACTATTGGAAAAGCAACTGTGAAAAGCAACTGTCTGTAATTTACTTATTTAGTGCGCTGGGCAAGATTTCACGTTGTGCCCTTTGTGCAATTTTCTAAACGTCTGCAAATTGACATACCAAATTAAATAATTTTGTCCTTATATTATTTTTTATCTTTAGTAACCAGGTTGTCCCATTAAAATAGATAACAATATAATTCATTTGAAACAAAATACTAGAAGTTCACTTCATATCTGCCAACATTTTCTGAGATCAATGAGGAACAACTGTTCATGTTATCAAGCAGCTGTGGAGTGAAGCAGTTCTAGGGTGGGTCCAGATCCCTGCAGGAAATTCTGTGAAAGATCTGCTCGACTCAAAACTATACATTTTCAAGCTGTTTGAAGAACATTTTACTAAATTCTTGGGATTAATGATACAACATAAAATCTGTATTTTATGAAGGTAGAACATTGAAAACCAGACTTTAACCTGAAATTTATCTGAGATCATAACTGAAACTTCTTTTATCCTTATTTTGTTTTCTAGTAGCACACTGAAATCGACTGTCTCTGTATTTCAAGCCAGAGTCAGTTGTGTCACAACAAACATTGTCTGCATAAGAGGTGCAAATGTAGCATAAAATGCTTATTGTTTTGAAAACCATTTGTGTCATTATAAATGTGCCTTTACTGGTTACGGTAAAGTCCTGGGAATGCATTATGCAAATAGAGTGTCCCTATGGAAACAGAAAGCTAAAAGAGACTCAATTAATTAGTCAACACTACCAGAATAAGTACCTCATTTTGGATCAATAATGTAAGTGTGTTCAGTAGATGTAAACCCTCAGCATTCACCTAACAATTTCCATTACAAAAGGTAATACCTTATTGAAAGGAATAACATGAGAACCTGAAGTCCTGTTCAGGGTTATTCATTGTTATGAGGTTCTCTGTAATTGCTGCAATCACTACATTCCTTGTCTCATCTGTTTAAGCCAAGTGACATTCAGTGTTTGTAAGCGGCACAGCTCAATAACACCATGCTTGTGCATATGAGTTATTAATACCAGGATGCTCTCCATGTTCAGGCTCTCAGCTCATTCTGGCTGACACTGCAGCCGCACCATGTTTCACTCCAAGCAGCACTGTCCAAATTAAAAGTAAGGAGATGCCCGCAGTTTATGAGTTCTGTCGCAGCCAGGGCCAGGGGATCACATCCAACATGCAGCTGCGAGATGAAATGTGTGATGCGAAAGAAAGGAGACGACATCCCTATTATTTCCTGAGTCATCAAGTATCCACTCTAATACTTTCCATCTGTCTTTCATCTCATCTCTGCTTTTTACCCACACTGTTTGTGTTTAAAACGCTGTCATTTTATTAACTTCTTTTTTCTTTTTTAGCAAAAAATGGTATACCATGGTACGCAGAGATTATTTATAGGGAATTGAATGCCATCAACTAAAAAGTATCTACTTTATTCTCACAAAAACTTGACAGACTGAAGCTTAGTCGTCTACAAAAATGCACAAACAGCAAGATTTTCCCCACTACTTATGTGTAGGTGGCATCTCTGGGTAATATATGATCGTTCACACTTCCCTAGGCAGAAAGAAAAAGTGGAAGAAGGAAAAAATCAGATGAGGGCATGAAAAGACAGTCACAAAATATCAGCTCCTGTCAACAGTCACTTTTTCATTATTTGATTGGTAATTGAAAATAGAATGAATGATAAATGGATTCTGTCAAATTGCATGACCTTTAGAAATATAGTCCTTTCATAAGGTATACTCACTATCAATAGAACTGAAAAGCAGTAATTACTTTGCATTGAAATACATTTTTAAAACATGATTCCAACGAATAATTTAAAAAAACGTTGCAGCCAACACGCATTCCTTCCAGGAAGACCTCAAGGTTGATGATCCAACATCATAATTTGTCACAGTGCAAACCAAAAGCAGGGACATGCATTTCTCATAACAAACATTAGCAAAACTACTTTGGACACAAACTAAAAATGACAGTTATCAAATGGCCTAACAGTTCACCAAAACTATTGTAAAGTTGTCATGGTTAAACTGTCATTTTAATTCAAAGTGCTGATACACAACTCTGGACACTGATGTTTTAAAATAAACTTACTTTAATAATGAAAACAAAAAGCTGTCGAGGCAGCAAAACCCACAGGCAGAACTTGTGGGGATCAGACAGAAGCAGACAGAGTCGCAACTAAAGTGTACTGAACAGAACAACCAACCAACAGAGAATATAAAGACAAATTCATCTAAAAATGAAGCTAGCCTTGCAGTATTCTGACTGCCACCATGCAATCTAAACATCAGGGATGGCTATAATACAGTGGTTCTCAATCTGAGGGGTGGGTTATAATTTTGTCTGTTCAGAGGAAGGTCTAAATAATTTTTTTGTATATAAATAATTAAATACATCTATTAGAACACTAAAAACTCTATATAACTTCTATTTTCCTTTTCTAAAGTTTGTAACTATTTGCTTTATTCTTTTATTATTTTGATGAGGAGATAAAGGTTGAAAGTCTCCTCAGGAGAGGCGTGGACTGAGTGGTGTGTCTGATGGGGTGGGGTGGGGGGTCAGCTTGGCTTTAAAGTAAGAGAAGGGGGCTATGAGGAAAATAGGCTAGGAACCACTGCTCTAAGCCACTATCATAATAACTTTAAGTTCAATGTTTGTAAAATTGTCTGAGCACTTTTGTATTAATTATGATAATTTGATTAATTATGACAATCATATTAAACTGGATGAATCCCAAAAGTTAAAATCAGTTGTAAATGTGCATCTTTTCTAGTTATTTATGGTATTTTTACTAAGAGTTGACTACAACAGCTAATCCTGAAGATTTAGGCAGAGATTTTGTAATCTGTTGAGGATTACTTTCAGATACCACCATACTTAATTGGAGCTTAAATTTATTTAAAATGTTGAGTTTTATGCATTTTAAAGTTGGATAAAATTAAACGGCTGGGGTGGCCATTTTGAATCAGGCTGATTCCACAAGTTAAGCAGTTATTGATGTTCACCCAAAAATGACTTTGAGTCCAGTGATTCATGAAATATTTTGCTAACATACACGTTGAGTATAACATAAACACCTGCCTCTGGTGATGGTGTGTAATCATGTAAACTTAAGCTTCTGCTTATTGCAAATCCAACCTAAACAATGTTCTTATCTCAGAACAGAGCAGTCGTACATCACTTATGACACAATGTTTGATTTGGCCAACTGACAACGGCAATTTTGTTTAAACTCTTCTCTTGCTCTTTTGGTTTCGTGTTTAAAACATCCCATCTGTTGACTCTCATCCATCTCCGAACTTCTGCTCCGGTGTGAAAGGGGACCTGGGAGATGGGCAGGGGCTTTTGAGACATGGCATAAATTTAAAGGTTGTGAGCTGCAGCAGACAGTGTCTGTCTCCAAACACCTCGACCATATGGCCTCTGTCTGCCAGGGAGACAGCCAGTCCCTCTGAATCACAAGTTCACAGTATTATAAACATAATATAATGTAATCAACCATTCTTCTGTGTTAAATATTTTTTATCTAAAAGGAATACATCATTACGTAATAGCAAAAATGTGTCCAACTAAATGATGAAAGAATAATCCCACCAAAAGGCGCACAGCCATTTAGACCATAAGTGCTCTTATGGCCACATGCAGTTTTGTTGTAACCTATCCCATCTTTGGCAAGCCTCAGCTGAGCCGTGGCAGCCATCTTTGATAGTATTTGCTCAAGACTCCCCTGCTTCTCCAGAGGGAGATGTAACGGTCTGTCAGCCCCCCAGATCCACGGACAGATGGAGACACTCATCTTTCGTCCTCCTCCTCTCTCTGTTCTCCCAGGCAGAGCTGTTCGTCCTGCCTCGGGGAACATATGTGCTGCTTCAAGGGGGAAAGAGCAAAATTTTGCAAGAGGGCCAACTTTGAGATCTGGCACGCTTCCCGAGTGGCTTTTTTATTGTTCCGTTGGATCCTTTGTCTTGACGGACATGCAGACTTTGGACTCAGCGTCAGCATACATCATTAGAGGCACACTCCAGTTTTACATTTTAAACTTAAGGACAACAACACACAAGAAGCTATTAACACTTACTGTATGTCAGCAGATGACAAAACTCTTTTCAAGCCATGCGAACGTGGTGCAAGTGGTTAGACGTTCGCAGATTGATGTTGAAAGCTAATTACTTCATGCAATATTTCTTTCACTTTTACAACCAGGCTGAGAATAATTAAATGCAAATTTCTTGCAGGAAGTTTGAGCTATTAAATAGCCCCACCTTTGCCTCTCTACAATCAGCTTTTCATTTAACATTTTTTAAGAAGAAAAAGAACTGAAAAGAACGAGGAATGCCAAATTACACTTACATTTCTGCAAGGTTACATTAAAGTTAACCTGAGAGTGTCAATCAATTTCATTTTTTCCCCATTTTTATAGAGAACTTTCTTAAAAAATGAACTTTTTGTCTCCATAAAAGCACAATATTCAGTTGTCTGTATGTGCACAAGCTGAGAAAGTGCTGATCGTGCTATTATTACAATCATAATGCTTCATTATTAAATGTGCTGGTGAAGGGATAATGACATTGTTCAACAGCAAGTGATTGCAATAAAAACTCTGTCATTTGAGTGCAGAAAATTAACACTCAGCATTTTATAAATTTGAAGATTTGGTTCATTAAAGTGGATCAAGTTTAATTTTGAAGGTGTGTTTTTTTTAATCTGCTCAGGTCAGGACTTTAAAGAAATTTTATTCAAGATCTTCTTAGTTGTAGCCTACACTACACAGATTGTAGTGTAAAGCGCTTTGAGTATCCTGGATGGATAGAAAGGCACTATATAAGTACAGTCCATTTACCATTTACACACTCACAACTTGACATTTTGTTGAACTCTGCAATGACGTACTCATTCTGAATTTTGACCAATTTACAAGTATTCATGCAAATGACTGCACTGAGAGCATTCACACATAAACCACCACTAAGATAACAATGTTCTAAATTCATCGTTTTGACACAGCATTCCCAAATGCTCCCATATTTATGACATTATGTATAAAAGTTTAAACACATAGAAATCACTTCTTCATGCAGACCACATTCAGTGTGCTGGTGTACTATAAATATATAATAATAACTGCAGTTCATGTGATACTAAAAGTTCTGTGGAGAGTCTGAAAATGTCTTTGTTAAAATGAGTCCAGACTTACATTTATCAGGGGGGAGGATACCCAGGGATATTTCAGGCTGATCTAACAATGGAAATCAAACTTTGTTCAGACATTTTTTTTAGAGTTAGGCTGTAACTTTCAAGTTAGGAGCTAAAGTTTCAAAATGACCTATTTCACTTAAAGAAAGCATTCATTTGGTCCAGTGCTGCAAAAATGTGACTGCTCCCTTTATTACTAAAGACAAAGTGATAACTTTGTTAGGTGTTCAAATTTAATATAAACCGCAATGGTAAATAACATTGCCTTCATTTACATTATTATTATTCAAGAGTGATAATAGTTGAACTGTATCAGATGCTGGGATATCTATTATTAATACTAGCAGTTGTAGTAGTCGTTTAAAAGCGGGAGTTTTACCATACTGACAGTCCAACAACTTTGATTGGCTGTCTGACTATGTTTTATTTTAATTAGTATTTTGTGATAGGCTCATGATGTCAGTAGGTTTGCTTTTTTTGCATGATAGACAACAATTATGTTAATTATATTATCCATCCATCCATTATCTATACTCCTCTATACTTTCATTCCTTTTAGGGTCACGTGGGTCACTGGTGCCCATATCCAGCAGCCACAGTGCGAGGGGCGGGGTACACCCTGGACAGGTCACACGTCCATCACAGGGCCACACATAGAGACAAACGAGACAAACAACCATCTCACTCACACCTAGGGTCAATTTAGAGTTATCAGTTAACCTAACAGTCATGTTTTTGGTGTGTGGAAGGAAGCCATATTTAAAGAGAGGATGAAAAATGTAGTATATTGAAAGAGATGGAGGTAAATTTTTCTGAGTTAGAGGGCAAACTGGTGAAGCTCAACAGAAGAAAAAGAGCAAAGACCAGGAGAATGTGTGTGTGAATCACATAGATCACAAAAGTCTTCATAGTTCATGACTGAGTTTGTTTCTGAAAAGGGAACTTGGAAAATTACCACACAGCAGAGTGGGATTAAAAATATTTTTGTGAAACTAATTTGCACTTACTGTAGCATAAAATTAAGGTTGTGTTGAAACGGTTCATTCAGTTTTCAGAGGACCATCAGGACTTTTGAAAATTTTATGAGGATCCAAATGGCCCCTTTTTCTCTCTTTAACATCATGCATTTGTGACAATGGTAAAGGCAATGGTGTGTTTGTTTGTTAAAGACCAGAAAAATATTGCACTATCATAGGTTTAGGGCTTTCACCTGCAAAAACAATGAAATGACTGCAGCTGTGAGTTATGTCAGAGGTGGACGGGAGGCTGAATCAGTGGAAGAGACTGATCATATTTGACATTTTTACAAAGGCTTCATTTTGAACATAACAAATAAAATATATGTGGAACTCAGAAGGAACAGGACTCAAAAAATATAAAAACCTTTGCATATTTATTTACAGGTACAGTTTAGCTACAATGTACATCAAGTTAGCCATTGCCATGACTTGACTTTCTTAATTCCTTTTGGATCCAAGTTTAAATCTATTTATTTCTTAAATTAATTTGGCTCTTTATTAGTTGTCAGTCAGCTGGTTTGAACTTTGTTGCATTTCTTGCTCACCTATCTGCCCAACCTCCACCTCAATCATAATCTGTTGTAGGGTTACCCCACACTGTTCACTATGAACTCCTGAATCCTTGTTCCCCCTATCGCAATCTACTGATCAGTCTCATGGTGTCAGCACCTTAACTCTTTAAGACATGTCACTGAATCAAAATCAGAAAACTTTTATTGTTGTTTATAAATTCCATTTTTCAGTGTTGGACAAACTTTTCATAACTTGGTACAAGTTGTCTAAAACATTATAGTGTGACAAGGCCTTTAAAGTGGTAGTATGTATTATGTTAAAAAGAAGTGAATACAAGTGAGTAAACTTTCAAGACAGGAATCACAAAGTGCTTCAACAAACACAAACAACAAATACACAAAGCAGACTGAAACAAAAACAGATTTTAAAAAGATCCGTTTTTACAGAGTCCACAGTGTCTGATCATAAATTCAGAGGAAGAGAGTTCCAAAGTCCTGGAGTCACAGAAGAAAAAGCTCTGTCTCCTCTAGTCTTTGGTTTTGTACGGTGAACAAACAGCATGTCTTTATCACAAGACCTCAAAGCCCTGACAGGTAGCAACGTGAAAGTTCAGAGATGTGGTGTGGTGTCTGACCATGCATAGCTCGCCAAGTCAAAACCAAAATCATGAATTTCACTCGATAGTGAACCGAGAGCCAATGAAGTCACATTAACAGTGGAGCTATATGACAAAACTTTGAGGATCCAGTCAGGAGCCTGGCAGCAGCATTCTGCACAGAGATAAAAGATATAAAAGCACAATAATAAATGTAAAAATGTGTGACCTTTTAACTCTTGTTTTCAGATACAACCTCATAGCTTAGTGATTTCTATACCCTCAGAAAATTGTTTAGAAAATCAAAGAAAGACAACTCCCAACTCTATCTTTCAATTTTGCTCAAAGTAAAATCCGTTTCTTAATAAATATGCGCGTAATCATGTGTGAAAAATGGCCCCTGGCAGTACAGTTCCCCATTATTACAGTAAAAGTTTTTCAGAGGTAAAATATTATTAACAGACATTCAGTTCGGGTGAGCCGCCCATGAATTTAACACTTAGTGTGTGAGCCGTGCACCGCCCCTCTTGTGGCTGACACAAAGATTGGCCTATTTGAAGTGAAGAGAGCAGATCTTTATGAGCTCCTCATGATATGGCAGGGAGACATCAGGGTGACGGGTGTTCTAACCCATTTTCCTCATGGTCATTGTGTGGAAGAGAAATGCTGGAGTATGACAGCAGCGAGAGCAAGCAGAATATAATCATCCTTTACCTCTGCATGGCCTCAATCGAGCGGAGCGGCCCCTTTTCTTGTCCTCTGCAGACATCCGAGGCCTGTCTGCGATGACAGAATGAGAGGCTTTAACTGAGATGGTGAAGAAGACACGAGAGCTGGCCAGAAAGTCTGGATGCTGTCTCTACATAGGCCCCAGTAAGGAACAAGGGCAATATCAGCACACTATGTCATTGATAGATTTATTGATTTTTATTGATCTCTAAATGCACTTTCTATTTTATAATCAATATGCAATCAGTTTTTAATTTATTATAATATAATTAGGTTGTTGTAAGAACAACACATCTTGCACTGAAGCAACATAATCAAACACATTTTTACATTTAAGGATGCAGAACTCCTGTTTGTGATCTGAGTCACCTGATAGGTGAGGATTGCTTCCTCTTCTTGCATTGATGTCATTTCCAGGAGGCGTGACTCAGTTCTGAAGAAAGTTATTAAAACTGTTGTGTTGTGAACGCATCAAGGCCAAGTGTCAGTGATCTGAAATACTGGGCATTTGGCCCAGCACTGATAAGGCTGTGGTAGTTTGTGCATGTGCAAATTAATATATTCAAATCTAACTTTGAATTGTTTTACTGTGTATTAATCGGGCATGTGTTTTGAACAATTATTTTTTCAGCATGAAATTAGAAATCAGCACAGATTAATTATTTAATTTAAAAAACATGCTAAGATTACATTCCCAAAACCATGAAGAACGAAAAAAAAAAAAAAAACACGAAGAACTTTGTTACTATGGTGACAAATTTCCAACAAATCACTTTTAACAACAATGTCTTTTATGTGATAACCGATGATTTAACCAGTTTTAGACACCCATTTGTAATATCGTTTTTGTAAGTCCAAGCTGCTTCAGTCACATATTTCTCTAAACCAAATGGCATTTTATAGGCTTAATATAACTGAAGAACATTTTTTACTTTTGTTAGAGGTTTTCTCAAGCAAAACTTCAAGTAAAAGTTATTTGACAATGGAGTCGAACAGCATAATCATCAACTCCTGTCTCAAAATTAGAACTGCATTAACGTAATTTGTGTCTCAAGAGTATGAATTTTACTGACTGACTCCAGTTTTTGGTTTTGATCTTGATTTGTCTGCACCCAACATATGTTTTTTTTTTACTGAGCACCATAAATGAGTAAAAGGTGAGACATGATTGGAAATAATACTTGCATTAATGTTACAGTTTTTATTGACTGGTTTGACGCAGCCATGCAACTCAAAAACCACTTCTTCAACACAGTAACACAGAGGTC
>JARVGW010000136.1:18856784-18867280 GCA_031762495.1 Anablepsoides rubrolineatus
TCTTTCTGTACAACAATGGTGGAATTGGTGATCCTCTTACCATCTTGGCTTCAGAGAGACACTGACACTCTGAGAAGATCTTTTTATACCCAAACATGTTGTCAATTGACCTAATTAGTCATTGGTCTTCCAGACGTTCTTTATTTGCTCAATTTTCTTTTTTCCAGCCCCTTTTTGCTACTTGTCCCAGTATGTCAAAAACATGGCAACCATCTCAAAAGCCACCACTGGATTAAAATAAAGGGGTGTCTTGAGTCTTTTGTGTCCAACCCCAACTCCCTTCTCCCACCTGACAAACCTCGATACTCAGTACTATACAAACGAGGGGCTAATTATTCATGTTAGCTCCACTGCTTCAGTCCTTAGTCAGCCTCCCACACATTTCTGTGTTGCCTGAAGCAACCATACAATACCCTTTAGGCTGATGAGTGTGTGGGACATATTTTTAGGAGGCATAAATCCATTGTTTTGCCTATAAAAAGGTTAATATGCTTACTGTTTTTTATATTGCACAAAGAATAGTTTCTTGAAAGGATTTATCAGGAAAGCAATCACCCATTAGTGGCTCTTTGAGTGCCCTCAGTTTGGAAAAAAAAGAGAATTCTGACAGAACTATATACAAACAGCTAGGCAGAGTGATGCCAAGACCAAGGTGGATTCTTATCATCCTAAAACAATTCTACATTTAAAATTTGTAGCAACTCAAGAGAACTTTTTTATTACTTTTTGTTATTTAGGCAGAAATATTTGACCCTTCCTACCAGAAGTGCTCCAGGCTGCACCAAAAACACATCTAACTCTTGCTGCTGCTTTTTAAATGTGCAATGAAGGTTTATAAAATAGAGTTTTCATAAAATGTATTTTTTGAGATTGACATTATTTTAAAACTGCAGATCTTTAATGTTAGCTTATCGATTCAAATGAAAACCCTATTTCTCCCCATCGAGGTCAATCAACAGATTTTATTTGTAACATTTCCTCAGAACCTCACAACAAAATGTTTAAACTATTATTTATTAAAACATATTTTGTTACTCTTTGATGATTTGTTTTGTTGTAATTCAGTTTGCATGTTGGAATGATTATTTTTGTTGACGTCAGATGAAAATGGGATTTTTTTTTAATGGTTCTTAAAGTTAAAAGTACTAATTCTGTACACTTTCCACGTTGTCATTTTCTGGCAAAAAAAAAAACAAGACCACAACACATTTAAAATATTTTTTTTAAATGATCTTTTTTAACTTTTGTCTTTAACTATTGAAGGCAACTCAATCTGTCTGTTTGCAAAATATCTCTTGAACCAGCTGGATTTTTAATTAACCTTCACATATGTAATCATTGAGTGTTTATCTAAAACATACAAGATTTTTTTCTTCTTTCTGTCTTTCATTTCCTTTTATTTGTCATTTGCATTTTCTTATTGTATATAAAATTTCCTTTTAATTTTTTTTAATAAAAATGGATAAATAAATAAAATTGAACTGATCACAAACTTACAGAGCCCGTCCCGTGACATGGTATAATTTTCTTTTTTCAAGTGGCCACGAGATAATAACGCGTGCGCACGCAATAATTAGGTCACCATATTGTTGTCATTTCCGTGCAGATTGTTCTTTGTTTACATGGACAAGTCTGAAATAAACTAATTTGTTTTGATTTTAATAGAATAAATGCTGTTGCTACGTCAGCATTGGCACCTTACGTTGCATGAAGTAGCTATTTCTTAGCTTTATGTGCTGCAGCTATAAGTCCCAGGTGACAACTGGAGTTGTTTATTTGTCAAAAAAGCTTTAATTTCTTTCTTTTTTTGACGCTCAACTTTCAAAAGTTGATCTGAGGCGCAGGGGGACAGAACAGGAGCGCACCTGTCCCCCTGTGCCTCAGCTGTGGAAGGAGTCGGAGTTATGCTGCGTTCAGGAACACAGCAAAAATCTGTTTACCGACACACAACCAGGGCGTTCATTGTCATTTCGTAAATAGCCTATTATGAAAGATGATCCATTTATATTGGCATACACCAAAAAAAATAAAAAAAATAACAATAATAGTGTGTGCATATTTAAACAGTTAAAGACAAAACAATAAAGGCTATAGATATAATCTGACTTCAATATTGTCTGTCGCCACAAGGCTGCTCAAAATTAGCCCATTAGTGGGCACTGGTAATTATGACGTGCGCACGTGTTGTGATCTTATGACCACGCGATAATTATCACATGGGCACGTGAAAATTATTGCATGGCCACAAGAAAAAAAATTTATTCCATGTCATCAGACGGGCTCCGTACAAACTACTGCTGTGACCTTTGAAAACCCAAAGAAAAGGACATAATGTAGCCTATTGTACAGCTATTGAACTAGAACTTGGTTTGGTAGTAGCTGAGAGTCAGCCTATACTCACTGACTCAACATCTCACGTGAGATTTCTATAGAACGTCTTGTACAAAGTTTGATCAACATGACTATAAGGTTGGTTTTTAATTTTAAGATGATCTTAGTCTAAACCTTTAACATGAAAAACACGGCTATATGCATTCCTTCAACAAATTAATTTAATTTATACATTTATTTTCCTGGCACTCGCCAGAGAACAGCTTGTTCTGGAAGATTCTGTCTCTCTTTGAGTTAAAAGTCTTTTGGTTCAGTCCTACATTTGTTTCAGTTTTAAGAATTAGTTTATTTACATCTCTGATTTTGTTGATCCAACTGGAACTCAGAATCATAGACTTTCAACAGCTTTTCAGCATCTTTCACTCCCTGAAGCACTGAGTGTCCTCTAAAAAAAAACTGCCCGTTTATGTCCTTCTTCTTGATAATTCATTATTTTGTTTAGGTGTTATCCATAGACACATCTGTGCTGGTGGGTTTGGACAGTGAGTCAACCAGTCATAAGTTTTACACCAGGGCCAGGTCCTGCAGAGCCTGTGTCTCGGAGATACCGCACCACTGCAGAAACAACAGAGAACATCTTCTGATGTCACAGTTGCTCTGTTTCTATGAGGCATTGCGTGTGGACAAGAATGACAACAGGACAGTTTCTTACTTGAAGGGAAAGTCCTGGACACACAAACTGAGTTTTATCTGACAGATGTGCTGCACAGTTCCTCAGCCACCAGAAAGAGTGTCTGGTGCTGAAGACACTGCAGGGAAAACAATCCTCAGAGCCCCAGCAACTATAGGGAAGAAAGAAGTACTGTAAATGAGACCACTGGTATCATCAAGATTTGTACTTTTTACTGAAACAGAGTGAAGGAATGTCTTACAAGTTGCCAGGCAGATGAGAGTTACAGGAGTTCAGGTCATGGAAACAGTCAAGTCAATTCATGAACAAGTTTTTAAAGGACTCTAGTGGAAGCTGATGGATAGGAGTTTCTCTGTTTGGATATAAATACATAATACCACTTAACTCCAATAAGAGTGCTGATGTCTACCTGATACAGCAAATCATTTAAAAATTAAAAAATAAATAGAGCTGGCTTTATTCTATAGAACAGATTGCATTTAGCCTGGTGGAGTCCAAATGCAAATATAAGAAAATTCACTAATAAAACCAAAGAATTTTAAGTGTAGTTTATAAACAGGACCCAGTCAGTTCTATTTTACAGTTCTCTTACTGTATTATTTCCTAGCAAAGCTGCTGCCAGTTAATTAGCAGGTATGATTGTCTGTTTTTCCATTCATTTATTCAGTCAAAATACCAGCAGCCAATACAGCACGCCCCAGCTATACAGCCACAGTTCATGGATGAACTGTTTCACAAAAGGGAACATAAATTCATATGTTTTCAACAAAGGAGAGAATCAGATTTGTGTAAAATGTCAAGTCTCGGTTGTTGACAAACAATCAATACAAGCAGGCGTCCGAGGCATTTGGTCTTTTCAAGCCCCAGTTTAAGTCAATAACATTCACGCTGAGTTCCACAGCGATTGCTATTGATGACTACTAAGAGCCTGACAGTGGGCTGAGCACCAACCGCTCTGCAGATTTGTTTCTTCTGAAGGAACAAACACAAAACTTTGTCAGTGTTTCTGCTTTAGGCCATTTGTATACATTTTTTTCTTACTTTTGATGCAGGTTGATCTAATTAAATTTAAGCTTGAATGTGAATAAAAAAAGGAGATATATTATTTAGCCTTGTTTAATTTCCCTTTTTATACTTACTCAACAAGCCCAAATAATAATACTAATAAACAAATATTGAATTCTCTGATTTATTGATGTCACCAGAGAGTACCAGGGTCACCTTTTTACTGTAGTAAAGTTTTGTCTGCTCCATTAACAAGATCAATTCAGTGCTGAGTAAAATCCCATTATAAAATTAGCTAAGCCCTTTTTGTTATTATTATTTTTATTGTTACGGAAGTGGCAGCTATTTATTGGCAGTGTTAATCTTTTTTTTAGCTGTTGATGGATCTTTTAAAAAATAATGAAAGGTGTCATGATTTCTGGAAGTTTTGGAACCCAAAGTTACAGATGAAAGTCGAGACCTGGGAGTAAAGAAAATAACTTGCTGGAAAAAATTTACTTGCAGATGTGGCAGCAGTTCTACTTACAATAATAATAATAATAATAATAATAATAATAATACAAAAACTGTGAAACTCAAGGAGACACATACACAGACACATGTTTGTTCTTCTATCCTCATTAGGACTTTGCATTGACTTGCTCTCATTCACTGGTCGTTTTTATAGCCATAGTACCCCAGTACATACCTGACCCTAAACATAGCCTAAACTCAATTCACACCGTTAGTCCTACGTTTAATCCCTAACAATGGTGTTTCCCCAATGGGGGCTGGGCGTTCATCTCCAAAGAGAACAGTGGGTCCTCATAAAGCTGTGTGTACTGAGAAAATGATCAAAAATTGTCCCCACTTGGTAACAAAAACATGTACACACACACACACATTGGAAAAAACTTGGGGAATAAACACAGTAAGGTGCAAGGAGGAAATCAAGACATGAATCACAAAAACCTAAAGAAAACAAAACAAAAATCAAAAACCATTTTCTGGTATTAATAGATGACTTATGTTTTTCTTTGTTTTTTCTTTTTTGTAAGGAATAAGTGAAAAAAGATGAAGAATGATTGATATTACTTATTGAAAACAAACTCTGTCACTATTCCGTTTATATACATTTCTTTTAAAAAGCAAATCTGACCTGCATAGGTAATGTGGGTGGGCTCAAGCCCCCCCCCCCCCCACCCCACACACACACACACGCACACACCTTTTGTAGCCATCCAATTAACTCCAATTGATTTTCTGAGAATTTCATTAAAATACATTCAGTGCTTCAAGAGATATTTTGCTAACAGACAACTGAACATTGACACAATCAGTTACATAATTGCACACTTTTCATAATAAAAAAGGCAAAAAAATATTTAATATTATTCTTAAAATATCAAACTTTGGCAAAACATCAGTTGTTTTTTTGTTGCTGCATATTGATATAATCTTCTTTAAGCCAAAACTAACATTGGGGGTAAAAATCTCCTGGTAATGTAATGATGAGGTTGGTGTTTGGAGTAAAACTTCCATACATAGATCATAATAAAACATATTTTCTTTAGATTTTTAAATCTATCATCTCACAAAATCTTTGCTTTTTTTTGTAGCTTTAATGGACAGTCAATGAGGTTAAATGAAAGGGAGTATTTTCAGTTTATCATGATTTGATGTTTATAGATCACATAAGGGACAGATTAAATGAAGTTTGCACACTGAGCATCCTCCATGAAACAGGTGTAAATTTGTTTTAATCTTTAGACCGAGTCCAAATACAAACATCTGCTGAGTCACAAAGTTCTGCAAAGGGACCAAGGTCCTTTTTGACAGGTGCATCCCACAAGTCCTGTCTCACCTTGTTCTGCTCCTCTGTGTTCCATCTTATGATGTGTGTGTCACTTCTCTCCCACCTGTTTTTGCTGGCCTCCAGCTCAGCTTTTTAATACAATGACTGCTGGAGCCAACAGTCAAAGCTGCACTGGTGAATTCTGACGTTTTTTAACATAAGTGATCCAGGTCTGAGGTTAATGAGTTTCTCTTTTGTCTGTGCTGTCACCCTTTACCAGGTGGCAGTATTATTAGTTAAATAAATTCTTGAGCTGGGAGCTAATATTGCATGACAATATGTACAAATATAAAAAACTGAAATAAAAAGATCTGCAGCCATTTCTACTAACTTATCTCCTGTTTTGTATTTTTATTGGCATAAATGACATTTGCTTAAATTTATGGCTAGAAATCGTTGTTTTTCTCAAAATAACTAAAATATAGTGGTTAGAAATCTTATAAAAGTTAGAATCTGTTGGAGATTGGGAGGCAAAACTGAGAAAAGAGACACATTTTTTTTGCATTTTCACTGAAATCTGAGTGTTTGTGACCAAGTGACTGACGAGCCATGTGGCCACATTTTGCAAGTCAAATGTTTGAAAATCACAGCTTCTTTTAGTGTGCAAAATGTTTTCTAGGCAATGCACATTGTTTTGCTGCCTGTCATCCATGACATTAATCTAGCCTGATCTCATACTGTGTTGTTCCCACCCTGGCACCCTTATTTAAGATTTAATGTGCTGGATTAACTCCATCCACCCAGAAGTTAAGGACATTGGTTTTAGATCAATTGTCCTAATTCAGGGGGACTAGATTTCAAGTTTTATTTGTAATTTTTGATGAAATTCAATGTACAATAAAAAAAATACAAATAAAAACGAAATGAAAGGCAGCAGATAAAAGAAAAAAATCTTTTAATATCTGCCTCTTTTTTCTCAATTATAGATTCAAACTAAAATGATATTCAATTAACAAAACAAAACATAATCTTTCTAGAATTTCAAAATAAATGACTACATTTGGCCTACGTTTAACCCCTAACCCACTAATGGTGTTTCCCCAATGAGGGCTGGGCTTTCATCTCCAAAGAGAACAGTGGGTCCTCAAGCTGTATGTACTGTCATTATTGTAAATTCATATTTTTTAACAGTCTAGTATTTATCATTTTCTTAAACATGCAGATTGATGTTGCACTTTTAACAACATCTTCTAAATTATTCCACAATTTCACTCCTTGAATTGAGCTGCATCGTTCTTTCAAATATGTTCTAAACTTAGGTTTTATGAACATCTTTATTCCCTTAAGATTATAACAGCTCTTTCTTTTAGCAAAGTTTCTCTGAATGTTTAAAGGTAATATGTTTTGGTGTGCTTTATACATAACTAACAAAATATTATAATCAGCCAAATCATAGAACTTCATTAATTTCAGTTTACAAAACAATATATTTGATGGATAATGGTAGTTTTTTTAGTGATAACTCTTATAGCTCTTTTCTGCAGAACAAAAACAGGATGTGTAATAGTTTTACATGCTTTCCCTCATGCCTCAATACAATAGACCAAGTGTGGAACAATTAATGTGTTGTATAACATACACAGAGCTTTATCATTGAACAAATCCCTTACTTTATAAAGCAATGTTACAGATTTAGCTAGTTTCATTCTCAAGTAATCTATATGAGGTTTCCATGTCAGTTTCTCATTAATAATAATGCTCAAGAATTTTACCTCACTGACTCTGTTTATCTCTACATCACCAACTTTAAATGGAATATCAACAGTGCTTTGTCTCTTTTTAAATATCATATAATTAGTTTTGTCCAAGTTTAACAACAATTTGTTTAATTTAAACCAGTTTTGTATTTTCACAAATTCTACTTGCATTTTCTCTAACAGTCGTTCTAGGTCTTTACTCAAACAAAAAAAAAAGTTGTATCATAAACAAAACACATTTAAATAATCCTGACACATTGACCAAGTCATTCACATATAGAATAAACAATTCTGGTCCAAGTACAGAACCTTGAGGAACTCCACTTGTGATTCCACAGAGTTCAGATCTCACATCATGTACTTGTACAAACTGTTTCCTATTCTCCAAATAACTACTTATCCACTGTAGTGCTGGTCCTCTATTTGTTCAGTTTTTCTAGGAGAATGCTATATGGTCGTGTCAAATGCTTTTTTTAAAATCTACATAAATACTGGCGCAATATTGTTTTTGGTCAACAGCTTTTTTTTATATGTTCTATCAGAGAGCCATTGAAGTTGATTTATTGGCTCTAAAACCATATTGACTGATACTTAAAATGTTATTTTTAATGATGAACTGATCTAATCTGATCACAAATAACTTCACAAAGATTTTTGAGAACTGTGGTAATAAGGATATTGGTCTGTAGTTACTAAATATACATTTCTTACCATTTTTATGAATAGGAATTACCTTGGCTATTTTCATATTGTTAGGAAATGTTCCTGTTGAAAATGATAAATTACATATATGTTTGAAGGGCTTAATAACATAAGACATTATTTCCTTAAAATCATGTGTATTGTGCTAAAGGTCTTTAATATAAGGAGTTTCCCCCACTTTTTGTATTAGTAAAAAATGCCCAGGCACTTTGAGACATTTTGAATCTGAGGATAACAAACAATGAAATGTTTATTAGTTTGTCCCATTTTCCAATTTTAAGGTGTGTTGTGGTCATTGTTTTCACATATTTTTTCATCTCTCACAGTTCAGTATCTTTATAATGTTGCACAATCTTTACTATGTTTTGTTAAAGAGAGAACATTTTTTCCTGAATAGAGTGCCATCTTGATTGCTGGATTTGATTTATCCCAACATGATAAATTTAAGTTTTGCACCATATGATTGCATTTATCTGTTGGCTTTACTCTCCAAACTAATTCTGATTTGTTCTGGCATCACATGTTCCAGTAGAAGAACTCTGTGTTCAAGGTAACCTCGTTGATCCCACGGTGCTGTCGAATGCCATCTGAGGATTTGATTGGATAACATGTAACCTCTAAGCTGTTGTTTCCCTCTCAGTACACTCTGCAGCGTGTGCCCTGAAAACCCTCCATCAGGTGCGGCCTGATCCATGTGGCGTGACAGTTGGTGAGGCCGACAGTCGCTGGAACCTTTGCAGTAACAATGTCTTCGCTGAGGTACCTTCTGTCTTACCTAGACCCCCCTGACACATCTACAGGAGGGCATTCATTTCCTAATCCCATCTGAAGAAACAAGTGACATAAACCTTGACTGACTTTTTCAGCCCTACAGATCCACAAAATACAGATAAAACCTTTAGGAGAATATATTTTACATTCACTGGAATTAACATGTTTGTTTCTTTTACTTTTGGAATAAATGTGGAGTTTTATGCATTAGTATTTGTAGGACACACACACACAAATGCAACAGAGTAACCTTAATGAATTATTTGTCCATTGTGTAGAATGCAGCACATTTCCATATAAGTCAGAGTCAGCCAGATGCTCATGAATACAGTTGTAACTTTGAGACCTGCGTGGGTTTGTGTGGTGAAGTTTCAGAAAGCTCAAGGTCACTTGTTTATTCTTGGCGGCTCATTCTCCGACTAGTTTTCTGACTCTCTTTGTCAGTGTGCTGATGTAATACTTTTACACAGCATTCATTCATTAACCTATTTATTTATTTATTTATTTATTTATTTATTTATTTTAAAAAATCTAACGACAATGAAAAACACAAATCACAAAGGAAATGAAAGGAAGCAGAAAGAATTAAAATATTTTATTATATCTGCCTAGTTTTTCAAAAATTCAAACAATTCAAACAATAATGATGTACAGTTAAAAGAGTCAGGTCTTTCCCAAACAGCATTTCATATCAGTACAAACTATATTGTATCAGATTTCTTCAACAAACTAGTCTTTATCATTTGCTTAAACATAGAAATTGATCCGGCAGTTTTAACATCACTGTATTAGTGAATTTTATTCCCTTTATTGAAGTACTTATTTCCTTCAAACTAGTTCAAAATTTAGTTTTGACAAAAATCTCCATTTCCTTAAGATTATAGTAACTCTCTCTCTTAACAAAATTTAATTAAACATTGAAAAGTGGTATGTTTTTGTGAGCCTTATACATACCTGTAAAGTATTATAATCAACCAAATTGTAAAATTTAAACTACTTCAACTGATAAAATAACGTGTTTAATGGGTGACTGCTGTTTTCTAGTGATAACTCTCACAGTACTTTTCCGTAAAATAAAAATAGGACATAATTATTTTGCATGCTTTTTCTCAGACTTCAATACAACAGATTAAATGTGGAACAATCATTGCATTATACAAAGTTTACAGAGTTTTATCATTCAATACCTCTCTTACTTTGTAGCTCTGCAATTAATTTGACCATTTTTTTGCTTAATTAAGATTTTATGGGATAATTCTTGTGCCAGCAGGAATTAAATTTGAATTGCTCAGATTGAATCTGAATGTACATAATTTGAAACTAAATGCATTGGTTTGAAAATCAATTTTACTAAATGGAAACTGAATTTAATGGTTTAAAACTGAATATAAAGTTTTGAATTTGAATTAATTTGCTTTGAAACTGTATTTTGGTTTATTAAAAATTCAGTTTGACTACTTTCACT
>JARVGW010000136.1:18879696-18889904 GCA_031762495.1 Anablepsoides rubrolineatus
TATAGCAATCTGCCTATCTTATAGGCAGATTGCTCATTGCTCATTCTAGCAGGATAAATAGGCATGTCCTATTGATATATATATATATAGTTTGATTATATGCTTTAATGTCTTGCCATACTTTAAGCTTTTTCCTGTTTTCAATTGTGTTGTGTTCACAGCCCCAAACGTCGGTAAGGTGTATGTTGCTAAATGAAAAATATTGTGTTTTTTTACAAGTCATTGGCATAAAATATTTACCTACTTAAATTGCATATTATAGTAATAGTTCAAACGTAGTTTAAATCGGGATATTCTTGGTTTACTGTGTGCCTCTGTCGTTTTAATACCCACATTGTAAGTTTGAACGTAGTGACATTGAACACATCCTCAGCGTGCTCTCCTAGCGGTCTGTTTGGATTGGTCAGGTTTCTAAATTCAGGAAAATGGGCGACGATTTGGGTGACGAGTGGTGGAAACATGACGGTAATTTAAGTTGTTTTGGTCTATGTTTCGATTATATGTCTAATGTGATATCGGAGTGTCCAAGGTAATTAATGCTTTCACGTGGAACTTGCTATCCAGATGCTAACGTAGGCTAACAAACAAATAGCCACTGCTTTTAGTTTCCAAAATATTACGTCAGTTTATCAACATGTGGTAAGCAAAGACTGCAGATACGCTTTGTTTATATGGCCATTGATTTGTGATTGGTTATGTTGAATATAAGGTCGGTAATGCGATTCTTTATGACCAGAGAAGATGTAAACACGTGTTTGTGTGAACACCTCTGTGCTGCAGTTCATTTGTTGTTTTATAATAAGTCTTAAATGGAAACTTCAGAGTTGGATGTATTTCTCACAGTTTTCTTTGTGCATTAATTCGGCCATTTCCATGTTTAGCTCCGTACATATAAGCAGACGAAGTTCCCTTCTATTGCTTCTCTTTCATAGCTTCATGTTTGCTGCATTACCAACAGGGGGCAGTCATGGAAAGATTACTGACCTGATTGTGGTGAAGTATTAGCTGTGAGCAGAAAAAGCAAAATAATATGTCCAGTAAGCATTAAAATAAAAGGTTGCATTAGGAATTGTTAAACTCAAACATTTATTCACACATAGTCAGTTTGTTTACATGTGTACAGACAGAACACAACTAATACAGTACTTCAAGAAATACTATACACACATTATTTATCAAGAAAATCAATGTTTTCTTTTTTTATTGCATCTTTTACATTTCAATTTAATTTTTGAGTTAACATAAATAGGTGAAATGTGAAACTGTAAACTGTTTGATATAATTCAAAGTATATAGGGACACTTTTGCAAATAAGTGTCAAATTTACCTATCAGATTTTTAATTAACTTGTTTTTTGGTTAATATTTTTTTTAAATAAATGCCTACAAATGTTGATGTTTTCATTCTGCATGACAAATTCTCATTCTTAAACATTTAAGAGTTGATTCAAAATTCTAAATGTAATTATTAACCTTTTAGAATAATTTACACACTAAAAAACTTTGTAACATCATCTTGCTGAAACAAATTAAACTGTGAGCTAGTTGTAGCAGCAGCTGCTGCATCATCCTTTTCCTACGTGGTTGATTTAGTATGCACTGGCATGTCCTATTGCCAGTTATTTATTTTTTTAAGTGGACAAGTCAGCTGAATATCTTGGTAAATTTTATCTAATTTATTTATTAACCTATATTTTACCAGGACATCACAGATCTCTGTTAAAATGAAGCCCTGGGCCTGCAGACAGCCTAAACATTTCTACTTCTTATTATTATTAAGACAATTCACAGTTCTTTTATGAACTTAGTATTTTTTCTTCAACTTCAAGCTTTTAGGTTTGCTCTGCAGCTGTATTTTTATTAGGGTTTTTTTCAATGGTGTAGGGGTGTCAATATTTTGTTAAATTGATTTGAGAGGTATTTCAATGAAGAAAAGAGTTAAAAAGAAAAGCATGTTCAGTTTACTCCATTACATGCTAACAACCAGACATAAATACCAAATAGACTTGAATGTAAGAGATGCAGTGCTTGTATTTTTTGTTCTCATTCTTCGTCTTGTATTCTGACTTGTTTTCCTTCCTCACTTCAACCACTTAGCTTTAGTTCTCTTACTCCTTGCTATGCGCACCATTACACCAGAGCAAACTCCTAGTCTGTAACAATACAGTGTTTCTGATTCTGATTCTGAGCCACCTGCAAGGTTTATTTTTCTCTGCAAGTGGGGCCTAATCAGGAAATATGATTATGTTTTAACAGTTTCTTCAGGACCTGGACCTTCCACTTCAAAGTATTACTCCAGTGGGGGAAAACCTCCCTATAGAGAGAGACTAGATCCTCACACATGCTTCCTGTCAGCTGATGAGAAAAATCACAGTTTAATCATAAAAACAGATGATTAGGCAAAATAAGTAATACATAAAAATAAAACAGTATGTGTAATGTGTTAACAGTCAGTGGTAAACAGAATACATTTCCTTCAGAGTAATAATCATTTAATTTTCCGAGTGGCTTTGGTCAATGCAAATTTATTTTTTTTAATAAATATTTATTTGTGTTATGTTTTAATGAGGGCTTTTCACTTTTCATAGGTCTGCTGTGTCATGTATCATATACGTTGTCATGCTGTTGTTACTGGCATTTTTATCTTTGAAAGAAGCTCTAAGTCTGACAGAAAATTGACGAGGCTGAAAAGGGTATGAAGTTCACAAATACCTAAGATGGACTTTGAAGTCTTATGGATGTAGCAAAGATTTCCAAGAACGCGAAATACTTGATGTGTCTTGTGTCCACTGATAAAGATTTTCAGGAGAGCCTTTGTCAAACTACATTTTGCTTTTCTAAACTGTCAACATCTTGCCTCATCTTGCCTTGCTAACCATTGACATCAGGGTGGTTATTGTTTCCCTACATTTGTCTTATTGTGCCCATTATGTCAACACTGTTTTATAAGGGGCCCTTACTGATGTCTGGGGATTTCTAATATAAAATATCATTACTTGATAACTGGATCTAATTAATTAAAGCATTTCAGCATCCACATAATGACTCCAGATATGTGTTTTTGCCACTTCATTCAATAATGTTCCACAAGTCTTACATGGTTGGAGCTTGTTGTATGCTCTTAAAGTAATGAGGGGTTGTGTTTTGGTTCTTATGTCACTTCTAGTCTTTTATTAAAAAGAATCCATTGATCTAAATTCAGAAATCAGATGTACAATTAATTTTATGTTGGATTTTAAAAAACATACACCTTTTTTTGTACACAACTCTAGATTGCTGTGAAAAGTTCCTTTGCATTCTCAACTATGTAATCTTGCAAGTTATATAATCAATTAAATGTAAAAAAAAAAAAAAAAAGAACAAATATAGTGACTGGATTTTTGTAAAAGACAGTTTTATTCAACATTTTATTGCAATTATCTTTTATATACAGACAGTACCATAAGGACACATATCAGGATTACATTGCATATGAGTTATTGCAACAAAAAATACTAAAAATAGATGTCTTTCATTATCTTTAAATTGAAAAATGGCATACTGAATTATTTGTTATTTATCAGATGAAATGGAATAGAAAAAAAAAACTTTTACTTGAACTATTTTCATGTTTTTACACATTTTTAAAATCTAAACCTGTTTGCATTTTGCAAAGAACTCATTACCTACATCTAGAAAAGTAATCAAGATGAATCAATGCATTAAAAAGAAAACTGTTTTAATGAACATAAAAAATGAAAAATTACAACAAATACATTAGAAATGTTTTTTTTTGTTTTTGCTATGATACGTGTGCTACAAACAAGATGCTTCTAGAGTTTCTAAGTAGCATTATGTATGTTATGTGTGTTATAAAGGAACAGAGTAAAGTATTATGTAATGGTTATTACACTAGACTATAGATTATCTTAGAGAAAGTGTATTGCTTTAGCTGATTTCTAATTTGATCTTGTTTTTTTTTTTGCCTACTCACAAAGGCCACTAACAGTAATGTTTGATTGTGATGCAGAAGCATTGGCAGGAGATATGGTGATACTGCTCGTAATCTTTCCAACACCTTTTACATGACAGCCGTTAGCGATTAGGTGAGTCCTTTGTTCGTGCCGGAGGTAGTATGGCCCAACAGACTGTGGGATGCTGTGGGTCATACCATTCAGAGAATGGCTATACGGACTTCCCAGGTGAATGTGGATCTTACTGTCTTCGGCTGTGAAGATGCTCGGACTTGTGTCACTGCTGTTGGACCTCTGATGCTGCCAGCTGTTGGGCTGATCAGGAGTCTTGCAGAACAGCACCTGATTTGTATCCTCTGCTGGCTCAGGAGAACAGGTTTTGACTGTGACAATCTGAATCGGTGAGTTGTTTTCTGGTGTTGCAGAGCGGGATGGTTTTGGACTTAACACTCGAGAGACCGGCGTTTCGTTAAATGGGGAGCTGGTGCATTCAGGAGTTGAAGGGGAGGTTTTGGGACTGACAGTGGGTGAACCTGAGTTCTGGATGATGGTTATTCTCTGCTTAGGTGAGGCTCCTCTTGTTGGTATGGCAGCTGTGCTGGTGTAAGAAGTTGCTGAGTCCCTAGAAGGGCTGGTAATCTCGAGCGTTGCTGTGTTGAGCATATGATGTGGTGTCACTTTAATCTGCAAGGGCTGTCCAGGTGTGTGCGTTAATGTCATCACTTCTCCGTTAACATTTTGGTGCATGTCTATTTCGGAGTGGTTGTCGTGCTGACATATGTCATTTATATCAGTGTTTAGGATATTTAGGCTTCCTTCATGTATGACCTTTGTATTAGGATTTGGGTTGTTAGTGTTTTCTCTATTTAATTTCTCACTGCACTTATTGTAGTTTGGAGGCATGTTGTCTGCAGGTTCAGTTTGTACTTCTCTGGTGGTCTGATGATGGTGTGAGAAGTTTTTATTCTGTGTCTGCCTGTACATGTCGAGTTCACTCGTCAGTTTCTCCATCACCCTGGCCAGTTCTTTGTTCTTGGCTTCCTGCTGGGTCAGTTTCCTCTGCAGCGTTGACTGATCCATCTGCACTTTGGAGATAGACTCCTCTGTCCCCATCAGCTTCTGGAGTTTCTCCTTCAGGGTGTCCACTTCTTTGGTTAAAAGTCTCGATTTAACTTGCTCCTTCTGAAGATGGCAGAGAAGACGATGCTCTTGGTTGACCTCCTGTTTCTCTCCCTGCTTGTACCTGGAAAGCTCCTTCTTTGCCACCTCTAGCTCCTCTGTTAGAATTTGTGACCTCCTCTGTTCGTCTTTCAGCTTCCTTTCCAGAGACTCATAATCCTCCTCCAATTTCATAAGCTCCGCTTGCAACATCTCTTTTTCTTGGAGTTTCTTTTGCAATTCATCTAGCTCCTTGGTCAGCTCTCTAACTTTGTTGTCTTCTGTTTGGCAGTGATAAGCGGTGTTGTCTGGAATGGAGCTGTTTGTGTACTTATCTTCTTTTTCTTTCCTATTATCAAAGATGTTTAACTTTTTTTTCATTATAGTTATTTTACTCTGTAATTCTCTATTCCTTTCCTCCTCTGCTTTTAGTCTGTCTTGAAGCTCGCCTTTTTCCTTCATTATGACCTTAATCTTCTCTTCTAAATCTGCCTTAGACCTCAGTGCCAGCTGCTTCTCCTCTCGCAGCCGCTCTGTCATTGTTGCCAAATTACTTTGCTCATTTCTTTTGCTGTCTTTCCTAATAATCTTTTCCTCGGCCTGCTGGAGCCTCTCAGCCATATTCTTTCTATCCTCCACCAAGGCTACAGTCAGCGACCTGAGCTTGCCCAAATCCTGTCGCACAGCCATTTCACTTTTCTCCAGTTGGAGCTCAACAGTCTCTAGCTCTCTCACCCTGAGCCTTAAAGTGTCAAGCTCACCCGACATCACCTTGCTGAACTCTCTCTCTCGCTCCAACTTGCTCTTCAGAATGCTACAGTCCTGTTTACTTTTGCCCAAAGCGTCCTCTAACCGGTCCAGTTCACTGATTCTTCCATTGAGCTTGTCCACCTCAAGCTTCAGACTGCGGCTGTGACTTGTCTCGTTGGCCAGTCTGTGGTCCAGGTCTCGGCATTGATCTGCCATTCGTATCAGCTCTTCGTCTTTCCCCTCCATTTCCACCACCCTTCTTCTTAGCACCTCAACCTCTGTTAATGATCTCAGTGCCGTCATGCTGTTCTGGTTTTGGCGGAGGTTGGAAACTTGATTAAGCTGCTCTACTCCAACATGTAGGAATTTAAGCACCTCCTCCACGTTTGCGCCAGCTTCAGCAGCACAGACCCCCTGCTCAATATGAGCAGCGATGGTAGTTAGGTATTTAACGTCACGCTGCTGATCTTCCACCAACTTTCCTAGACGTTGTAAGTCCTTAATGAAGAGCAGTGCAAAAGTCTTCAGCTTGGTCAGCTCTTCTTTTAGAACTGATATATCTTTTATTTTTCTTGCTTTTCAGTTCCTGGTATTTTCTCTCCTTTATTAATAAGAGTCTCAGTCTGTTGAGGGGAAAAAACATAATGTCAGACTAATCAAGTTTCATACGGACCTCTACTGGTCTTAAAGAAGTTTAGTGTTTAAATCGTTTAAAAAAATATCTGTCAATTCTGTCAAGCATAATTTGTTTTTAGATCAACTTTAGTAATAGTGTGATGTCTGCTGAAATGATCTTTTTTTTGTGTTTATTAGCAACATGTACATGTAAAAAGATCTGTATGTTTCTTTGCTGTTTGGGGATTTCTCTCTAGGCAACTTGCAGCCTGTAGGAAGCTTTGTCTAGCATGGCAGATGGTCCCCTGGCAGGGATTGTTAGTTAATTAAGAAGTTCTTCTACCCTTGAGTACCTTCAACACTGCACCCTCCCTCTGTGCACCTCAAATGCTACCAACATTCAGCTTGGAGCGACAGGAATACCCCTGCTCTTAAAGTAATTAAAGACTGGCTACCTTTAGCAAGTGGTGTCACTCTCAACATTTCCCCAGACCCCTGCTAGAAATGGACAAATATATTAAATTTGCATTGAGCAATTTAGTGACACTTCTGGCTTTATGCTGTGTAGATCTGAGAGTGTGTACTATTTGCTTCTAATGTTGCATAATTAAATGCTAATTTTTATCTTTACTTGTGTTCCTCCACTGAAAGTTGCTTTTGATATAGAAAATTTAAGAATAATCTTACTTCTGCTGTGCTACAAAACTTTGTGGTATGTGGAGTTGTAATGCTTAGGAATTAGTTATTTATGTCTAAACCTTTAATCGAGAAGTTATTTTGAGTATAAACAACAAGGCTATTTTAACCCCAGTGTTACGTTTTCATGAATAATTTTTTTTTTCTGTTAATATAAATCTTCCTTAAAATCAAAGAACTGCAAAAAGGGTAGATGTTTGACTTGAAATTTTGTTTGGAATTTAATTTATGGCAAAAAGTAGTGGTAGAACAACATAATTCACTGTTTCTAAATGCAAAGTTTTGATATCAATTAGAAGAGGTCTAACCAGCGAATGTTAACTTGTTAATCTGTTCCAGCTTAATTTGCAAGCAAACAGGACTTTTAAGCCTGAGCAAATGTTTTTCTCTTTTCAGTATGAACAGGAGTTTAGTTTCCTACCTATGCGATGTGGTTAGCCTCCGTCCTTTTTTAGAAAATCCTTCGAATTTATTGCCGTTCTTATTTCATGTTTCCCCCTTTCCCTCAAGATCCCAGTGATGTGGACATTCCATCCAGAAAACCAAACATTATGAGAAGTGCTCTGCAAACTGACTCTTGCTCACAGTCAGCGGCGCCCATTACATCATCAGCAAGTCCTTATATGGGACTCTACAGGCTCTTGTGCTGTGTGTGTGTGTGTGTGTGTGTGTGTGTGTGTGTGTGTGTTTTCTCTGGACCTCAGCCCATTGCATATGAGGTCATTGTGCAACCATGCCAAAGAGGCTAATGGGAAGGACAGAACAGGCTTGTGTGTTTGCACGCAAAGAAAATCTTCAAAAAGGTTGAGAGGATAACACCGTCTGTTTGCAGATTGGATTAGGAAAACGTGTAACACTTACTACTTGAAGTGCCAAACCTTACTTGACATGTTTCAGGATTTGTTGTTCTTTTTGAAGCATGTAAAGTTTATTATGCTGCACAGTGCTCCCGTGTGCTTAGGAAAGAAAGACATGTTTTCTGAGTTGTAGCTGCTTTGCCTTGGGCCTGATAACCTGACAGGAAGATGACTTCAGCAGTTCATCGGCTCTCAATTACATCCATATGTTTTTTTTTTTGGTTTCTTTCCCTTCTCTCTAACTTTTCTCAAGCTTATTGTCTTTGTTTATTTCTACGTCCTGTCTTTTTTCTCTTTTAAATTTCACATTTTTTTGTTTGTAACTCAAACATTTATCTTTCCTACAGCTGTTGTCAGTTTTCTCTCTGGTCAAAATGCAAAATGTTGTAATAATCAAGTCTGTGTGCTCTGTGGAGCATTGAGGAATGATTGTACTCCCATTACTCCCACAGCCAGTCTTTTTGTCACAACAAGAATCCCAAAAATTATAATTGTATCCTAATATCCTTGCTTGTTAGAGAACAGTACTGGAAGCATAGTTGGAGAAGTGCATCAATAGAAGTCTGGTCATGTTCCATTCTTGAGCTTTTATTTGCACTTTGGCTCCTTGTTCCTGCTTTCACTGCAAAATAAACTTTAGTGGTATTTCTTTTGTCAGGCAAACACTCAGAGGCCTCATGTTGCAATTATCACTTTACAAATCACCCATAAACATTCTTCATTCGCCATTTATGTATTCATAACCTTTCAGACAATATATTAAAGTTTACACAGAGTTGTCCTTTTTTTGTATTTGTGAGATGCAATTAAATTCTACACATCAATGCCAATCATCTGCAAAAACAGACTACAACACAACTAAGGATTGCTGTCTGTCCTATGCTGAAAGACTGAATCAGACTAGGCCTGTCACGATAACAAATTTTACTAGATGATAAATTGTCAAATAATTGGCATAAACAATAACATCATTTGGATGCCATTTCAAACTAATATAATAATGTTCTACCCACCCCCACTTACAAAACTTATGGAAGTTTATGAAATTTACATGCATAAAAAAAGTTATGTACTGACGTGTACCGGAGATTAGGAAAACAATACACAACTATAGCTGCTGATACTGAGAAATCCCTACCCACCTCCTCTATCCAAGCAGGCACAGTTTATTCTGTATGAAACAAGGTAGACACTGTTATGTGCTGGAGCTAACATTTGGAAATTATTTTTTGGCAAAATAAATCGGTGTTTGTCAGCTCCAAGAACATAAAGTTAGTACTTAATGTTTTTACTTAGATTTTTGAAATTCTCAGCAATATGGGGAGATATTGTTTGATATCTTTTGTGGAATGTAAGAGAGAAATACTCCTCATTCTTTTCAATTTTTTTTAATCCACTGATCACCCATACAAAACCAGACCAACTCCCAAACCAGATTTCAGCAACTCTGTCTTGTTTTAGGAGAGGGATTGGCATCTACATCACTTGCCTTCAATGGTGTTCTCCACTGGTGATGTCACACATATGGTTTACATACATTATCTCTCGAATGATCAACAGGGCCGGGGTAGAGTAAGGCCAGGTTGAGAGCAGCAGCGCCCTCTACTGGATGGCAGCTAAACTACACCGAAATATGGCTTAAACTGATGTTTTCATTTAATCGAATGGAAGGAATTTTAATCTAATAAACCATTATTCGACAATTAATCGTAAGTCGATTAATTGCTTGCATCCCTAGATCGGACAATTGTCCGATGCTAGCATGGATGCTACGAGTAAAACTAGCAGTAGGCTACAGTAAAAACAATTAGGTTTACTGTACTTGTTTATCGACAGAAAGTGCAGGCATAGGATCAGGGTGGTCCTGTGTTGTTCTTTTACCTCTGATAAAATGTTTGGAGCAGACATACGTAAGTCATTTCCTGAATTTATTTAAGTTTAAATAACCGGTGTCCAGCGTACAGTCATGTGACTAATGTTTCAGAAACAGCCTGAGTGGATGTCCTCATTTCACATCATTGAATTAAAAAATAAATCTCTAAATATTGTCCTTTCAGGGTTTCCCCTAGGATTTTTTTTAGCCGTGGTGGTGGGCTGTCGGGGGGGGGGGGGTGAGAGAGGTTGGCACAGACATTTAATTATAAAACCTTATCTATTTTATGCTAATCTAAATCAGTTTA
>JARVGW010000136.1:18904975-18915642 GCA_031762495.1 Anablepsoides rubrolineatus
CTTGAAAGTTCAGACAACATCTGCTGAGTCACTGAGGTCACCGCATGTCTTTTTATTTCTTTTAGACTCTTGTTTCTTGTCCAGTAATGACTTGACGCACAGCCTCTCCTCTTATCTTAAACAAGGTTAGCAATGTTGTGACCTTTGTCAAATGTTTGCATCCACACTCTCATATTTGACTTTGATTGTCTTTTTGTTCCCTAAGTTTGTCCCAAGTGGGCAAAGATCCAGAAGCAACACACAGAAAAAAGCTCAGTGGTTGTCCTCATCGTCTGTAGCTCCGCTCTTCGAACCATCGAGCTCATCAAGTAAGTGATGATCCAGTCATGTTGACTTTCTTTGATTTAAACTAGAATTATAACTGTTGTTTTGTTTTTGTTTTTTTCAGACAGCTGACTGCTTTCAAGGGTGAAGCAAAAGTTGTGAAACTTTTTGCAAAACACATCAAGGTACCAGCTTGATCATGAAGCTGCGCACGATCTTAAGCCATGGTGGTTGTAGCAGAACAGCTGTATCTGTGTTGTCTCTAGATAGAGGAGCAGGTGAAGCTGCTGCAGAAAGGCGTCACACACATCGGAGTGGGAACGCCTGGCAGGATCGGTGCTCTCATTGACAGAGGTATGTGTGCTCATGGGGTCATTTAGTTTCAGAGATTTCCAAGGTTTTCTTCACTGCCCCCCCTGTCTTCCCAGAGGGTTTGACCTTGCAGGCGCTGAGGTACATGATTCTGGACTGGAACTGGAGAGATCAAAAACTCAGACGGATGATAGACATTCCTGAGGTGAGCTACTGCCCCCTGCTGGAGGGAAAATCTGTAAGCAGTTTGAACAGAGTTGATGTTCAGAGAGTAGTTAAAGGTCAATCCTAACTCATTTTGACTACTTTAACCATTTTTCTTCATCTCATTTGATCAGAAACTGCTTGTCTTTAGCCTTTGTTTTATTGGTGTCAGAAGACTAGAAAGGGGAGAGTTTCATCAGTTACCAGTTACTTTTTTCATGAAAACCCACAAATCTTTACCTAAAATAAAAGTAAATGCAAACACTAATAATTTAACATGTTTTGTGCATATTAACATTCACCCCTTAGGGATACAAGGACCCTAGATTATGAATCATTGTTCTTGGAAATTGTGACATTTTTCCTCTCTTCACTCTTTTGTTGTTGTTGTTATATGAAGTAACATTTATAAAATACAAGTTTAAATGCAAAATGGTAGAATAACTTTAATTTGGTGGATTCTTGAGGAACAGTGGTTCATCAAGGATGTTTAAATCTACATCTGATTGTAAAGTCATCTTCTTTTGTCTACAAGTCATCCTCCTCCATCTCACTCTGTCCTCACTCCAACTACCTCCATGTCCTCTGTCTGTCATTGTCCCTTCATTTAGAGCTGCTGCCCTCAGGCCTATGCTCTTGAGTTTCTTTCTCTCTCTCTCCTTGGACGTTTCCCTCCTCTTTGACTAACAGTAATTTGCACCAGCACCCTGTTTGTCAACAGCACCAGTAGCTGTGGTTGTTAACCCAGGCCTCAACCAATTTGAAATGGTGTCGTTTGGACAAAAAATGCATTTATTCAGAAGGCTCTTCCTCACACAACCCTCACTTATACCCAGCATCAGGACCATCACTGGTTTACATGTGATTGAAAAAGGCTTCAAATAAGACAAATATAGTAATGACCTAACTATCCTTAAAATTCCCAAGATTTGTTTGTATATTTTTACCTACTATGATCCTAATATGGTATGTTATATAGTAGACTATGCATCATAAAACCTGATTATAGAACTTAAACCTGTGCTTTTGACTGGACATGTGTTTGTTTCAGATCAAAGAGGACCTCATGAAGCTCCTGGACAGTGGAATCCTGACCACATGTAAAGAAGACAAAGTCAAAATTGGACTATTTTAACAAACATTTTGTATTTAGTCTTTCATTCATCAACAAGACAACTTATTGTTGCCTAATCCACACAGATAAGTGTTTTTCTGTTTGGATCTAGCGGATCAGGGTTTTTCACCGTTTTAAGAGTCTGTGTGAGACCTCTTGTTATTGTTTTTCTTTAGAACACCAACATCATGTTTAAGTCTGATGTATCGAATAAACATTCTCCATAAAAAAACATAACTTATTTTGTTGGCTTTATTGTAAATAATAAACCATTCTGGGAACATGTAATCAGGTCAATCTTCTGATAAAGAACTAGGAAGTAACAAAAATTGAGCTACAAACTAGAAGAAAAACTTTAAATTCTCCTACTTTTTTTTTAGGTGATGAAACTGAAACCTGAGTGTGTGGAAGGAAGTGGTTAGGAGCAACAATCTGCAATTTCTTTTAGACAAATAGAAGCAACAAAAACCAAGAAAGGGGTAGTTGTGTGAAATATTGTGGTTAATAAGTAACATGCTTTAACTGCTGCCTCCACCCTGCAAAGCCTGCTGGGAAAAGCTTTTGGCAAGCAGAACGGGGTGTGTGTGTGTGTGTGTATATAGAGATATGACATAAAATACAGGAAAAGAAGATAGAGCAGCGCCTTCTCGTTTGCTGTGTCTCCGGCTGTCTGTCAGGTTCCTCTTCTCCACTATCAGCCAAAAGTTCCAATCATGGGTCGAGTGAAAGACAAAGACAAGTCTGGGCCTTTGGCTCGGAGGCCAGACAACTCTGCTTTCAAACAGCAGCGATTGCCTGCTTGGTCTCCAATGCTAACGGCTAACACCGTGCTGCCTTTCTTCTACCTCATAGCTTTGTTATGCATGCTGCTCGGTGTGTGGCTGCTCCTCACTGTGCAGAGCACACGGGAAATAAAGGTGAGTTTAAAAAGTACTTTACACTTTCACGTCTAGATGTAAATAATACTCCAGAGTTTGTGTACTGGAGAGAGAAAACCAGCAGAGGCTTTAATGTCCTTGTGAGCAATAAAAAAAGAGTTAACCAGAAGCTGATTGCTGCGTTTAAATCCTCACTTCTCTGTCATTTCAGCTGGACTACACAGAACTTGGAACGTGTGACAGGTGTTTTCAGATGCGCAAAAATGTGAGCCTGGCAGGAGAGCCCTGCACATGTCAGGTGGTGTTTTCCATTGACAAAAAATTTAAGGTAAAATCTTATGACTTCAAATGTTTGGCTTGAGCACACTACTTCCAGCTCCACCTGTAGAACCTCTGATTGTTGTTTAATATCATAAGTCCACATCACGTATTGATAAAGATGTTTTTTTCAGGGAGATGTGTTTTTCTACTACGGACTGAAGAACTTTCATCAGAACCTCCGCAGATACATGGACTCCAGAGATGATGGGCAGATGGTGGGCAGGAAGAATAAATTAAAGGTAATTCTATGTTTATTCACTCTTGAATTGATGCAGCTGTTGTCTTCTGTCACATATGAAACACAAATGACCCAAAGCCACTGAAAGGACTATATACCCATACCATCACACTGTGTGCCTAATAGATCATTACATTTATTTCAGATTAGAAGTCTTCCTCAAGCTTCTCTTCTATTCAGTCTGGTTCAGGTTGATTGTGTTGTTGTAGTTTTTAGTATTTAATGTCTAAAGATGGCTGCTGTAAAACTGATTTAAAACTGAATTAATTAATCCTGACATGAAGGGTGTTTTACAAAACTGGGCTTTCTTTCTTTTAGTCAGCGTGACAAAACTTAAAATTAACCTTGGAGGAAATAATACTACAACAGTGCCAATGATGCTACTTTAACTCGTACTCAGTTGCATTAAAAGTGTTTAACTCTCCTTTTGCTTAAAATACACCCAAATAAAATAAAACAAAAACTAATGTTAATTTTATGAAGAACAGAAAGCTGCATTTAGAATGAAAAACGTGCTTATATTTGTTAGTGTCACTGTAATAATATGGAAATTGCTTTATTGAGCAAATCACATAATTACTGTTAGTATTTATTAAAGATAACTTAATATAAATACAAAAACTAAAGAAGGGATTCTAATATTAATAGTTTTTAACAGAATTATCAGCAAATTTAGTTAAAAAACAAACAAACATATACAGCCTAGAGCATTAGGGACATTCAACTGAAAGACTGTGGATCAGTCCAGCCCACCAATGTGCTTATTTTACTTATTTTACTTCATTTAATGAAAAACATTATTATTTCTGTCCATGTCCCTTAATAATATGGAGTCACTTTATTGACCAAATCAAATATAATCTAATATAAAAAAAACAGAACATCAATAATTAGATTTTAATATTAATAGTTTTATTTGGAATGTTTTCCATCAAATACAGGGAAACTATGCAGTGGTCTCTTATTTTTTCCAGAGCTGTATGTATATATGTGTATATATGTGCATATATATATATATATATTTATTTTTTTAACTCCATGTAATAAAACAATAGATGTTAAATCATAGAAATATGATTCATTGCAGCAAAGTAAACAATTTTAAAAGGTATGAAATAAGAATATATTACTAACATCATTGGACAAGGCCCTGCCCCCAATATCTGGCCCTGCCCTATATTATCTGGTTTATGGTTCTGATGATGATGTGACATTTCAAAGTATTTTATTTTTCTTGACTGTAGTCACTCATTTAGAGTATAAGGCCTAAATAATTATTCATTCACTTTGAGATTTTTCTGCACTTGAGTTGATTTTATTTCCTCCCAGCTGTCAGCCTCTAACATCCAGATCTTTTCATGTTGCTGAGCTTCTTGTTGGTCTGTTTCTCTCACACTGAGCAGCTTCCTTGGCCGCATGTTGTGGATTAACATGAACAGCTTCCATTTAGAATCAATCTCTGATCATTTATTTGCTTTACTAATGAATAAATAACAGAGGAAAGCTCACAGTTATTTATAAAACCCATTTAGATCCAAAAGGAGATCTAAACATTAAACAATTTTTAACATTTCTAAATTATTTAAATGAAAACTAACAGTCTACTTTTCAAACATAGATCTTTTTATATTATTGTAGTTTAACTATTTTGGTAAAAGCACATTAAAACATATTTTAATCCTAGCTTTTTATTGTGTTAAAGTCTAATTCTGACTGATTTATTCATAGAAATATATTGACCTAAAACTTAGTGTGGTGGTTGCTGATACTGATCCCAAATCTTTATTCTGAGCCCTAATAGAGGGTCTTTGTTTAAAATGTTTGCATTAAATATTTGGACTCAACTCTGTTCGTCTGTTAGCAAAATATCTCCTGAACTGCTGGCGTGATCATAATGAACAGGGTCTTTCCCAGTGTCACCCTGGTGGTCTGCCAGGTTTTACTTGAAATTTGCAAGAACTTTGTATCTAATTTGTGTTTCTTTTTTAATTTAATTTAATAGAATCCAAGTACATATTGTGAACCATTTGCAAAAGATGTGAACGGAGACCCTATTGCTCCCTGCGGAGCTGTGGCCAACAGTATGTTTAATGGTAACCAGCACTCATAACCCACAGAGTCAGTCGTCTCTTACTTTCACCTCATTGGACCATTAACTCACACGTTCCCTCCCCCACAGACTCCTTCACTCTAACCTACCAGAAACGTACTGGTCCTGTCCCTGTACCTCTAATACGGACCGGCCTCACATGGTACACAGATAAAAACGTCAAATACCGCAACCCGAGGACAGACAACTTGACTCTGGCTCAGGTGTTTGAAGGTAAAAAGATTGAAGGTAAAAATGTCTTTCTGTGTTTGACTGGATGTTAACTCTTGATGCTTTCTTTAAAGACACAGTTCCACCTCTGTACTGGCAAAAACCCGTGTATGAACTCGATATACGCAACCCCAACAACAACGGTTTTATCAATGATGATCTGATTGTTTGGATGAGAGAGGCAGCTTTCCCTAACTTTAAGAAGCTCTTTGGGATTTTACAACGAAATGATGACACAGATTTCTCAAAGGGGCTTCCATCTGGGAACTACACCATCGATATAATCTACAGTATCCTTTTAACCACACAATTTTACAGTCAATTCAGTGACTTATCCCCTTTTATTAATTAGTGTTTCTTTGGGGAGAGTAATGGGCCAACTTAGGAAGACTCCACTCACATGGGTTCTTACCTATCCCCATTCATCATACCAGTACCACCATCGACTGAACATAATATTCACAGGGACTGTTGGAGATTTTTATTTTAAGCCTTGACCTACTGCCCCTTCAGACTTTCCTGTGCAGCCTTTCCGAGGCAGAAAGGAAGTGGTGCTGACCACGCTGACCTGGTTTGGAGGTCAGAACCATTTCCTGCCTGTTGCTTACCTGGTAACCAGCAGCCTGATCTTCCTGACCGCCATCATCCTCACCGTGGTCTGGTGGAAGTTTGGAAAGGACGGGAAGAACATGCTTCTGACGTTTCAGTAAGACTTGTCATGATGCAAGGAGAAACTCACAAGCAGACAAGAAGCAAAAACTTGACGAAATGTAGAAACTAGTTATTTGAGAAAATGTTTAAAGGGGCAATATTATGTGTTTCTCAGGCATATATTTAAATTCTATACCATAATAAAAGTAACTGGTTGTTTTTGCTCCCCTGCCTGGCTGCCTCAGAACACTACAGGATTTCTCAAACATGCATGAATGAGTCAAAGTAAGACTTTGATGAGAGGATAACATTATAACATGATATAAAACTCAAAGAGTTAATTTTACATGATATTGGCCCTTCAAAGAAATTTATTTAAAGCAGCAAGTGCTGAAAAACTCATTCTCATTTAAATTAATTCTAGAAGAGCTCAGTAATCTGCAGCAGCATTGATTGTCACTCTTTTTTTATTTTCTATTATTTTTGTGTATATTAAATTATCCAATGTTAGCTTGTTCAAGAGAAAAAAATGTGTATTTTTTTAATGCTGAAATGTTAAGAACAACATGTAGTACACAGTAATTATTGTTTTAATCAGGAAACAGCTGTAAATCCAGCAAAGGCACTTTAATGCTTTATTAGATTAAGAATCTAGATTTTGCTTTGGCTCCCTTTATATTCACAAATATGAAAAATCAAAAAATATACATATATTTTATGTTGTGTAAAATTTTGCAGCACAATCTAAGAATCTGCTTAGTTATTACCTGTTGTAGCTAACTATTTGAATTTCTTATTTTTATGATTTATTTGTCACTGCATCACCAGGCCAGTCTGAGTGGGACCAGAATAAAAGTGGATTGCTGTCTTCAAACTATTCCAACAGCAAAGCAAACTGCAGCATCAGTTTAGCTATATAGCAGTGTTTTACTGAGAAGTGCCACCAGGGAGCGCTAAGGAGTAGGACTCAGAAAGCTGGAGAGAAGATGAGGGGAAAATGCTATTAAAATTTTATATTTAATGTTTTAAATCATATAAAATATATTTCATAATGTATTGAAATATTTAAGAGGGCTTAAGGGTTTATTTTGTTCTGTTCTTACTGTCAAGTTTGTGTGAAGTGTTTAAAACATTCTTTAAAAATGATGCTCAACAAATGTAATAATTATTGATTTGTGAATAGAAGTAGTAATAATCAATGCTTCTTTAAATATTTTGTAGCATTGTTAGTGGGGTTGAAGCTATAGCACTTAAGGCAGGAAAATCAAAATCTCTGTGTTAATAACTTTAATGTGAAACAGAGTAAGGTTAGGGATTTATAAAGTTTTAATTTGGTAACAATCTGCTTTAGTCTGGTCAGATTTAAACTCTGCTTCTGGAAACTGAGGTTGTTGAAGAGCAACCAACAGGTAAGATATTAACTGTTCATAAAACCCCACTTTAAAAGATCTAAACTATCCCTTTAGTTTATTATCTAAAGTTTTTTCATGTGTACCATCCATTACTGCAGTGGGTCACAAAGTGGGGGGCACAGTTTGACAGAAGGAGGGGGAGCTGACATTTGACTGGTTATTTCTTGCAATCTGTAATTTTTTTCAGTTTTCTTTCAGTTGAAATAGTAAAAAAAACATTTTGTGTTGAGAAATAAATTGAACTGGAGTTTAAAAACAAATTTGTGTGTCTGGTTGGAGATTGTGTGGGGGTGGGGGGCATGAAATTATTTTTATAAACCAAAGGGGGGCCCAGCAGAAAAAGTTTGGGAACCACTGCATTACTGTAGTATTTATTTTTATCATTGTAATAAAGAAAATGTATCAACTTTCTTACCTGACTTTATAGTGTTGCTGTTAAATAAAAAGCTTGAGATTGTTATAAAATTTCTCTTTATTCTGTTTACAATCAGTGAGAGCAGCGCACATTTTGCAACCAGGGAGCATCCAAACTCTGTACATCAGTCTCCTCGGTGGCACAGCTGTCTGGAAACAAAATAAAAACAGCTTTGGTTGCTGTTTTGTAAAGATTAAAAGCAGCTTGATCTCCGTTTGCCCACCCATCTGCACTCCTCCCGCCCTGCGTTTGGTCAGATCAGTACCACAGGGCGTGCAGAAACTGGTGCGACAGACAACGATCCTCCACAGCAAACAGTCAAAACACACACTATGAAATTTTCAGCTCAACACACAAACACACACACACACAGACACGTGTGGATACAAGGAAGGAACAAGATGATCAGAACAATCACAGCTGCAACATCTCTACCGTCACACAAAAGATTGTTCTTCCTAAATTAAGACTGTTCATTTCGTTACTTATTTGGCTCGATTGTCAAACTTGGGTCTGTTGAGGATCGAAACAGAAAAGGCAACATTTGGTCTCTGAATCTTTAAAAACCGTCGGATGGACTCTCGTGCCTCCAATCATTAATCCACTAACGGTGAGGAAAATGATGGAGTCGCTCATTTATCAGCAGGATGTAAAATACAAATAAATATTTGGGCATTTGACCTAACAGGATTGCAGTGATGGAATTAAAAGAACTATAAAAAACAAACAAAAAAACATTCAAGTCATGCTTTTAAACAATGTAAGATGTACCGTGGGAAGAGTTTCAAAGAGGAGGGAGTTTTTAATGAAACATGCAGGTATTTGATGAAAGAAAACATTTTCAATGGTTTAGCATCAGGATGGAAATCACAGTTTTAAAATGTGAGCGTGACAAATATCACAGAAATCTTTCTCAAATAGTAGTCAGGTTTCTCCTTTCTCCCTCTCCTTCCCGGCACCAAGACATTCATTGTTGTTTCAGTGATGAGACTGTAAAACAGTTTGTGGCCTTGCAGAAGCGTTCAGTCGATACAGACATCTCCAGGTGAAGCTAAGGTAGTGTTCGTTCAAGACTCCAATCCAGGGCTGTGATTGGTCCGATTAAAGCATCCAGACTCCTCAGCTCTTATGACTGCTTTTCTGAGGCACCTGATAGGTCAGATCCTCAGTGGGCGTGGTCTGCTCGTTGCCATTTTTAGGTGTGTCGTACGCCGACCCCTCCGACTGACCACTGTCTGTCCGCGTGAGCAGTGAGGTTGGCCCGGACCCCATGAAGCTGCGGACTGTGGAGGGCTGGTTCAAAGCAGACCCCCCTGACGGGTGGCAGCCCATGTCGACCACGATGGGAGTGGCGTACTCCGATCCTGAAGCTGGCAGCGGCTCTGCGTAGGAGTGGTACACATCTGATGAGACGGGGGCATCGTACTGGTTTGGATCAGTGTACCCTGGGTCAGGACACTCATCTGGTTTAAAGGTAGACCGCGCACCCAATGTGGTCACGCCACTCACCAGTGGCTGAGCATACTCTGCAAACAAAAACAAAACAATATCAATCATCTAAGCTATCTTTTAAATAGAGCTTTGTTTTTAAGAACCTTAAACTATATAAGCTTCACTAACACTTAAACCGCTACACAGTTTCCTTAGTTCAGCTAATAAAAAGCTACAGATTAATACATTTAGGGGAAGCTAATGGTAAATTGTTAATAATAATCATTATTCAGTCCATGTGACATTCAGTGCAGAAAGCAACAGCACTTTAGATATCCTTTGAATAAACCCCTCTAGTGTAGAGTTCCCCTCTCCCCTGCTTTAGACCTCTCAAACATGGTTTATCAGATTTATATTAATCAATAACTCAACTTCAACACAGACATCAAACCTAAATGTGACAACATAAGTCAACACAACTCCAAATGCTTCAAAGATCACATAAAACATTTTTCTCTTTTGGAAGTGAGAAAATTGTCTGGAGGCGGAGCTTCAACTGCTGAAACCAGAAGAGCAGACAGGGAAAAGAAAAGGCAAGAAGTGACAAAATGGTGTTTCTGCTAATGTAGCTCTTATATTTAAACATTATTAACACAGAAAAATGAATAGAATATAAGCAGGTCACCAGTACATGTAAAATAAAATAATGGATTTAGTAAGAACATGGTGACATGAATTTTATGATTTTCAGTGATAGAGAAATGACTGGAAATATAGGAAAAGTCCATTAATACATTATTAAACTATTGCAAATGCTAAACTAAATTAGGCATAAAAATAATTAAACTAATTTCCCTGTCTCAGGTGAATAAATAATTTTGTTAATAGTACTATTATTGAAATAGGGCTTTCAGTAAGAATTTCAGCAGGTTTCTGTACAAATATCGCTGCTTTTTATTAATTACTGTATTTCAAATGCTGCCTAATGCTACGTTTACACCAAACGCATTTTGAGCAGCAAAAGCAGCCGGTCTACATGCAAAGTCAATGGTGGACGCGCATCAAGGAGCATCAAGAGGCAGAGCAGCGCGTCTGGCGCGTTTTGAG
>JARVGW010000136.1:18916090-18942624 GCA_031762495.1 Anablepsoides rubrolineatus
GAATAATATTTCCACGTGACGATTTCCTGAACCCGAAACAGACGGACAGGAGCTCTTTAGCTGAAATCGACCGTCTGGGCACCTGATTGGAAGCACCTGTGGGAACCAGAAGCTCAAAACAAGTGCTGATAGCAAAAACAAAATAAGCTGTTTGGCAGAGATGATTTGGGAAATGTTCTTACTTTTGTACTAAGTTTATATAGATGTGTTTACAGCACACAGATGAGGAGAAAATATTTTGGTATATTTTCGTCACAAAGATGCACACAAAGCTCGAGTTCTGGAAAAAGCTCTGGTGTGTCGTTCGTCACTTCCAATTTACAGCTTAAATATTAAAGGTTTGACATTTTCTGTTGTTTTTGCACAGTAATAATGAGTGAACATCAAACATGTAAAATAAGATTTATAACAAATTAGTTTCCCTTGTAAAGCAAAATATAAATGTTGTTAAACTGGGTTTCAGCTCATTTATTGTACACTTAGTTAAGTGTTTAACTACCTTTAGTTGTAGGGGGTGAAGACAGAATCACAGAACTCTGATCTAAACTCAGTCTTCTTCGTGTGCAACAAATGAGAAAGTAAAATAATGGCATCTTTTTTTATTTCTTAATGTTGCAATAGAACCTCTGACCAGCAGGGGGCAGCCTTACATTTTAAACACATTGCTGACAGTTTTAGTTCAACATGACAGCACATTAAATCCCACCTACCTGCAGGTTCAGCATGCAGTCTCGGTACAGCACTTCTCCCAGAGAGTCGACCCACCTCACTGGTGCTGTATCGAATCGAATCCTCCATCTCCATCATCCTGGAGGGCAGCAGCTGCTTCATGCTTTTCCACCAGTCTGCAGCACAAAAACAACATGACACACAGAGCAGCCACGAGAGTGACGTCATGCAGAACCATGACATACCCGTGCGATCCCATTGAGGAAGATCGAATGTTCCCTCAGAGCTCTTTTTCCTATGAGGAGGAGGAGTAAAGGTCATTAAAGAGATCCGTTAAGCTTCAGATAATGGCATAAGGAAGTGATTCATACTTGTTCCTCCAGTGGCAAGCACAGGCTGCAGTCAGGATCAGAGCGGTCAGGAGCATGACCGACACAGGGACCAGAACTGCTATCAACACCACATCTGAGAGCAAAAACGCTAAAAACAATTATCATCATGTGACAATCATTTACATAAAGGATCAAATCAATCAGTTTTGTCTTACCTTTGCCAACATGAGGAGGCATGGTGGTGTTCCTGATGTCCGGCGTGTGTGTGGTCTGACCAGCGTGAGGCGGGCGTTTTGTACTCGCAGGATGTGGAGCGTTACGTGAAGGGGTGAACAACCTCGTCTTTGCCCACCTCACTGTCGGAGGAAAAAAAGAAACATTTGGTTTTGACTCTTAAACCACCCGTTTACTTGTGAATGAACCAACGCCATCAACCTGCAGGACCTTGGCAGCCGAGCAGCTCCAGCTTGAGCGCGATCCTCTGGTGCCACGAGGTGGGGTTGATCCGCACAAAACGGGCTTCCACCGGGGGAATGAAGTTATTCCTCACCTCGTGCAGGTAGTTGACGTTTCCTTGGAAAATCTACAATAAAACGAGAGCAAATGCTCTTATTTGTAGCAGAGATTTACACTGAACTGAAGGCCAGGGATAACAGCTGATAGCTCAGTCCATAACCTCCACCTCACCTACAACACTCAACTCAAAACATTTCCTGCTACTAAATACTCAAGAGACGATCCAAGAAAGTACCTCTGAGTGCACCCTTTTTGAGAGGCAATTTTATTATCATTTAGAACAAATTAACAAGGTTTATTAACTTCACCTTGTCTTGTGTAGAATTGGCTTCACTGTAGGTTTTCCACTGTTTGCTGTCGTTGCTGTACAGAACCCGGTAGGCTGATACAAAGAACGGGTACTCCCTTATGGTAGAGCCTGTGGTGATGATACCTGGGAGGGATGGACAAAGAAAACAAAGCCATGATTTCTGACTCAGATGAGCTTAAATTCACAGATTATTTACTGTCTGATGTTTAGAGTTGAGACATGAATCGACACATCGTTGTTTGAGAAACACTGAGTCGTTCTCAATAAAGTTAGAAAAATTAAGCCTCTGTCTTCATCATAAGCTCTATAACTCTCACAAGCTCAGACCAGCAGCTAATTAGCAACAGTCACTGTTTTCTATTGCCTCTGTCAGCAGAAAACTAAATAATATTCCATGATGAGCCACAAATATTTACAAAATATATAATTACAGCTTTAAGATCAAAACCTGTAAGCTGCATGAATATTGGAATTAAATGTAATTAAAAAGATTTTTAAATAATAAGTCACAATGCAAGGAGATGTGACCAAATATAGATTATTATTTATTTCTGCAGGATTTTCTGCCACTAATTTATGATTTATTCCTTCTACAAAGACATGCAAAAAGTAAGAATGTCTTTTCTTTGAACAACTATTTAGGACACAGTTTATAGGCCAGGTTTTCTCAGAAGAATATAAGCCCCATTTTTTATTTTTTATTTTTTTGCCTAACAATGGGAAACAAATGCAGGTTTGTATACGGATGAAAATAAAAATATTATGCACAGAAAAACATTGAAAAGTAAACAAAGCTGAACAAAACAAAACAAAAATTCAAAGCAAGCAGGGGTCCTGAATGTTTTTCAGTCTGAGAACCCAAACTGTTAGAGTCAGAGCAAAGACCCCATTTATATCATATCCTCACCTTCAGTTATAATAGTAATAAATCTACATAATGTTAATATTTGACTGCCTGATTAAATCTTAATGTTAAGGACTGCTCATGATAATTAGATAATCAATAGAAATCGAATATTAAGTGTTGGCAACAAATTTCATTATGGATTTGTTGTGTCAGGCCTTTTATAATGGTATTAATTAAATGATTAAGCTTTAATTTGCTGACAATGTCTGAGTGAAGACATTCAACCCAATACTGTAAATAAAACAAGGCTTTTATTGAATTATTGTAATAAGCTGTTGTCTTGACTGAAAGTATTCTCAACATGATCGTCACTGACATGAGACCATCTGCTTACACTCTTCACTCAAAAACACATTTACAAAACTCATGGAGAGAAAATATGAAGAGACCTAAACTTGTTGTGCACGATCAGCACAATAAAAATAACCACTACAAAGGGTTCACTGCATTATTTATAATTATTGAGCGAAATCAATAGTCAGGTTTTGTTGCCAACAAAACGAGTCGTTTGTTCACATCAGACACTACGGGTCGAGTTAGTAAAATAATCTGAGCTGTAGACGGAGTCAGAAGCAGAACAATGCAGTCAGAGACTGTGAAGTAAAGTAGTAGAAGCAGAGTCATTTATATTCACATGAGCTGTGAGATATTCTGAACTCAAACAAGAACTCACTGCAGAATTTAGTCGTGAACAAAACAATTAATTTTTCCCGGGATCTACAGCAATTTTTACAAAAACTAAGTAACCCCCAAGTAATAATTTTGCAATGTAGGAATTATATAAGAAGCATAAAAATTCTAATCAACGATGAAAAACTGCATATTTTGACAGCTTTTAATAGCTTTAAGGCAACCACAGAATGTTTCTCACACAGGAGAAACTGAGGACAAAACTGAACCGTCCTCTGTGTGGAGGAGGTCCCATCTGAGGCTTCATACTTATAACATGTGCATATTAGTATTTTAAGCCTAATTTAAGCTTCATCAGATTGGTAAGTAATTCTTCATATTACAGGATAAATTATTCTTTTTTGACAAACTCGTAGTGATATTTACACAAGAACCACCAAATGAGAATTTCGTGGTTACTAGAAACCGTTCAAAATGACAAAGTCATATAGAAGAACTGTAGTTCACATTAACAGGAGTGCTTTAGTACAGGGTTGGGCATCGAGTATCAAGAATCGATTAGAACCAGGACTAATGTTTCAATTCTCCCGGAATCATTCGTACTTTTAAATTTTGATGCTTAGTTTCAATACCCAGACCGCTAACTGGATGAAGAAGCCCCCCAACAACAACAAAGAAAAAGCCCAGGTGAGCTGTCGAACACTAATTTGAGTTGGTGTTCAGACTCAAATGATCAAATGAAGTGAAATAATCTGCCAGTGCAGTAAGACAGCTGTTCTTAGTAAGACATGAGGAAAACATTTCCAGGCTAACAACAACAATAATAATCAAACACATTCTGCTCTTGCTTAGTATCATCTCAAAACAAGATGAAAAATACTCTTTGACTAAATGTAAGTGTACCTCATTTAAACCATGTAAACCTTTTTGACCCTGCCTCTCATAAGAATAGAAATTGGGAATTGTTCAAATTCAAACGATGCCCAACCCTAATTATGGGATAGATCACACAATGTACCTGCAATCATCTTCTCCCTCTTTAGATCTACCTGCAGCCACTGCTGCTGGTCACTCTGTGAAGGTGCCCAGGGCAGCCCTGTCTTTTTCAGGCGAGCCCCTGATGGTCCCCACATGTGCAGGCCGGTGACGGTCCTCCAGTCCCACACAGACGAGACGCTGAGCTGAGTGTCTGCAACGCCGCCAGACTCCAAGCCCAGCGTTCCGTAGCAGCCTGAAAAACACAAATCGACATCAGAAGTTTTGTTCCAGGAGAGTGAGTTTACCGTCACTAGAGAAGCTTTTAACATTGATTTTAACTCACCATTTGTTTTGAATGTGAAGAGGCTGTTTGACAAAGTTCCTCTGAGGAGAAACAAGAAACAAAAAAGAACTCAGATAAACACAGCAGATGGTGAGAGTGGAGCAGATTGTGTCCTGCAGCATCTGAATGTGTTACCCAGTGGAAGTGACATTGTTAGCCAGTGTGCCCTCATAGTGAGGAATGCCTTTGCTGCTAACCACACTGATGGTCCCCCCCTCAGCGTTGGACACGACCCCTGCATGAACCGCTGCAGCGCACAGAGGAGAAGACTGCAAGAACAGCAGAAAAAAAGGAAACAGAGAGATTGTGACTCTTGCTTTCACAGCTAAAACAGTGCATTATACAGACTGACATCCATTTGTTTGAGACAAGATACGCCCCCTGCTGCAAACATCTCACTCTAATGGTTGAATTTCAGCCTCAGTGAGTCATCAAGCTCTACAGAAGCCTGATTATGACACATTCATTTTAATCAGGTTCAATATACAGTCCAATGTTTGTAAATATTTTTTGTATTAGTTTAGTATTCTTTTTCAAGGTAAATTCAGTGTATAAGTTTGAATGACATTTATTGGTAAGAAGGAAGATTATTGTAAAATCCATACATTCCTCCAGGTCACATAATCAACAAAACAGTTCCAATCTGACATGACAGCTGGTACAGAGGAAACCTCATTCTGAAACAGGGACCAAACTGTTTTGTTATTGTTGCGAGGAAGAAAGTTAAAACATATTTTGCCTATAGGAGAATGTATAGGTGTAAGAGTCAGGGCCTGATGATCCCTGCTTTCTAAGGAGATAGTGCTGAAACTTTAGAGTATTCTCCAGGAGACAGGGATTAGACATTTTGACAAAACTCATTATAGCCAAGTAAAAAAACATCATTGTTGAAAAACTGATCTACTAGAATTATGTTATGTCTAAACCATGTTTCGAAAAATAGTTTTTCGTTTAAATAAAATATTCTTATTATTCCAGATGAGTTGTGTTTGTAGATGAGTGGCCATGATAAAAATGTCTGGCAATGAAATACAGATTATTTCATGGGAAGAGGTCTTCTTAAATTCTGAGATACAAAAGTATGTTCTGTAATTAAAAGGGCTGGGTAGAGACGCAAATTAACCTAAAATCGATTAGATTTTAATCCATAAAGTTCTGAATCAATTAAACACAATTCAACTGAATTCAATTCAATCTGTCCATAAATAATGAAAATGTTGCAAAATTTACTTGAATTTTTCTCTTTAACATAAACAACAGGTTTTGAGGACAATTTGTAAATTGGACAGTTTAAACTTGAACAAAACTGTCTCAAGTCTCAAAGGTGTTTAAATTAGAAAGGAATTGCAAGTGAAAGTGTTAACTTAAGCTGCAACGTTCCATCACTGTAAATTCATTAAGACATTGTTTCTTAAAAAGGTAAAAATAATAATAGTGGTAACAAAACTAAAATTTCTTTAGAATGTTGTTTTTCACACAGTGATTCATCCACAGTTTCAGTCACATGTTTACGCTGCACCATAACATCATTTGGGTCGAACACCTTAACGAGCCGTTTGAAGCCTTCGTTTTTCCACTACTGAGTACAGGTGAAAATGTTTGTAAACAAAAGTTGCCATGGCCTCTGTTATCTTTATGTCCCATGGAAAATTGGATTCCTTAGTTTCTTTTGTTGCCCCGGAAGACTTGTTGTCGGAAGCTAATGTTAGCGCTTGTGCACGTCAACTGGCTGTAAATGTATGACCAGCCAGTAGAAACACAAAACATATAAACGTGCTTCTGCTTCATCATGCGTGGAACTACTGAGGTTAATGTCATGTATCTATTACAAAATGTAAATAATCCATGATTGATTTAATTGATTTGTTTTACCCAGCCCTAGTAATTAAAGGATAAAATTACCATCAAACAATCATTAACTCTTCAAAGGAACACCACCTCTGAAACAAAGTGAAAATGTGTCTTTTGTGGTAAAATGCACAAAAGTTTTAGAAACTCATTAAAACACTATCAAGGGAATATCCTGTCAGAAGCAAGTGCTCTGCGTGAAATAATACTGTAAATTCAATTTGTCTCAAAGTAAGGAAGTGGCAGTCCTGTTTGTACAGTAGAATCAGTTCAACCTTCAGACTGAGACAGATAAAAGCTGATGAGTCAGGATGATGTCACCTCTTCATGGGATCTGCTGTTGGGAATGACTCACTGCCCACTGCATTCCTGTCCAAACCTGCTGCCACGTCAAAAAACCTGACAAAAAGACCCAGTTCTGCCACACTTCTTACGAATCAGCAGCTGCTGAAACTTTATTAGGAGTAAAAAGAGCCTCGCTGGAACACACCAGCTGAGAATACTGTGGGAAAAAACTGGTGAGCCACAGAGTGACAAGCGCACAATCAGCATCCATGTATTTACACACGAACACCACAGTCGAAGCTGCCACAAGCAATCAACGCTTTCCTCGTAACTTCCCAAAAGTCTCACACCACATCCTGAAGGGGACTGTCGCAAAACCCGCTAACACAAATCACAACACCCTGAAAACCATACTGCCACCCACACACACACAACTGGGATGTAAAAAACTAAACAAAAAAAAACCAAGAAGGAGGAAAAAAATCTAAGCTTGTGATCTGGGTGGGGTCTGTTATACAAACTCAAATCAAAGTTCTGGAGGCTTGAAGTAACACCCTCCAAGAAGGCAACATGAATGAATTTCATGCACAGAAACAAATAAAAAGAATGAAAAACAGGTGTGCACACACAAAGCTCCTCTCCTGTGTTTGATTAGCACCGGTTCCTCTTGTCTCTGCAAAAAATAAAATTCAATATAAAAAAAAAACAAAAAATATAATAAAATGAAACACTCATTGAACAGCTCTGCTCGGCACACGCCCACAGCTGGACTGAATTACAGGCTGATTATTTTCAGCCAAACTATTATCCAACCTCTCTTTCACCCAGTGACCCGGCCCCTCCTCTATTCCTGTGGGGCGCTGTGCTCCCCGAAGCCCGCACCGACGCTCCTCCCTGTCCTCCTATCTGCCAGCACCTCCCACCCTCCAGCTCCAGATGAGGTCATCAGCGAGAGACTCGGCGCCTGTGACCTTACGCGCAGCGGGGGAGCTGTGAGGTCATCAGACCAGGACCAGGACAGGGAGCTGGGCCAGTTTCAGTCAAAGCAAATATAAGTAAACACTGGTGATTTGACTACAGGAGGGAAAGAGAGTAAAACTCACCTCTCGATATCCATTGGGTATCGTTCCAGAAACCTCCTCTGCAGATGTCAAACACCCTGCAGGACAGTACTTACTGAGAAGACAGAGACACAATGAAGACACAAAAAGTCTGATCCCTGCACCAATATGAACACAAAGAGATGGCTGTTCACCTGAACTCTGCCTCGGGGAAGTCAGTTCCTTTGTCGAGGCAGGTGATTAAATCTGCAAGTAAAACAAACAAGCGTCAGAACTGGTTTATCTACATCATCCTGCACAACATCCCCACGCTTTTATAGAGAACAACGGCTGCAACTTTTACAGACCATTCAGCCGCACTAAAGACCAAACCTTCAAACTGTTCCACAAAACTCAAAATGTTTTAATAAATATCTTTTGAATAAATAAGTCTAACATGTTAGAACAAAAAATGCTCTTTTATTACTTAAGAACAATTCTCATGGTTCCCTTTAAATCACTTTTAAAGAACATTTTGCACAATAAGTCTTTTTTTTTTCCAAAAAGAAAGCTAGGACATTGAATTAAACAGGTATTATTTTGCTGTATAAAATACTGAATCTGTAATAAAAGGCAAGACAGACAAATAAAAAGTCACCTAAATGCAACCACAACTGGGTCCCTTGTTTCAAACATTTTAGCTTGTTGTTCTGTTCACACATCAAATCAAGACCTTCACGTCTTCGGATTATCATTACAAAGATTAAAAAAATAAACCTTGCTTTTTACATTTAAGAAGCTGAAATCTGAGTTTTAAGAATTATCCCCCAAAGTACAATTTCTCCAAACTCTATGATTATAGGTGTGTGTTGGTTGATGACACACACTGCTTCATGTAAACCTTGTGGTGATGGACACTCTCTTCAGGTCCTAACCACATTAATATTTACAGAAACTGTAATGGGGATACAGGACGAGCAGTGAGTCAACCTGAAAAATCACCCAAACCACCTCGAGTCGCCACGGTGACCGATGCACTTTGTGCTACGCCTGTCCTCCCACGCTCAGCTGAGTGATGAAAAACACATTCGTCAACGCTGCGGTGTGGAAAGCAGGCTAGTGTTGTTGGGACTCCCAGTGTGATTCAAGTTGACCACCAGGGCTAAATAATTACTCTTTTGCAAACACGTCACTGTAATGCACTCCTCGTGGCTTCAGTTGTTGCTACAGTTTCACCACATGACAAAGAACTGCTTGAAAAAGAGCTCAAACCTGACAACAACTCTCCTACTAAAGAATAGTTTTTAAATCTGTTTCAGGAACTTATTGATAGCCACAGAAATGTCTATAGGGTTCTCACACTTTGGTCAACATCAAATTCAAGGACCTTTCAAGAACTTTCCAGTATCGATTTCCTCAAATTCAAGAACCACGTGTGATGGCAATTACCTACTGCTACAGCACATGATTGTTAGCAATAAACAGGTTTAATATCATGTAAATTAAATATAAAACTGAACATAGAAGTTGTTGAGTCAGAATCAATGAAAGAAAGTGGATTAAATGTATAGCCTACATTCATATCTACAATACATGGAGTAATCCTGAGTTATCCACCTCAAAAAATGTACGTTTTTTTAATTTAATTTTATTATTATTACTTTTTACAGATGATGAAAATCAGTCGTGTGAATAAAGAACTTCAATCCCCAAAAAACATTCAAGGACAAGTGTCACAAACTGTCCAGGGCCTTGAAATCATTTTTTTTTTAATTCACAAACTTTCAAGGATTTCAAGAACCTGTGGGAACCCTGTGTCTACAATTAAGGCAACACATCACTAGGATAAAACAGGTGGCAACAAATTGCAAACAGCCTTCATCAGGGAGACTCAAAATGTTTGTCAGTTGCTAAAGTAAAAAGGGCTCACAGCTTTTCTTTTAAAACAGAGTTGTCACAGATGACTTCCATATTCAGTTTCCATAAATTCTACAGGAGTTCACCTCAATTCTCAAATGTAGGTAGATCTGGTTGCTCAGACTAGTACAATGTGGGTAGAAATAGACAACAAAATAATGCCGATGATCTAAAACAGTGGTTCCCAGAGTTGGGGCTACGCAGTGGGTCCTAAAATATCAAGGTGGGGTCTTGAAAGGTCTGAATTGCTTCCTTTGTAGGGTGGTCAAGCTCAGTTTTAGAGAGGCTGTGAGTAGCTCTGCTATCTGGGAAAAGCTCCCATAAGCCTAAAACTATCTGATGTTTTAGATCTTCTAGACCTGAAAGAAGCCAAAATGATGAGTGCTACATCAGGGGTTTCCAAACTTTTTCATGCCATAGCCCCCCAAACAGCATTAGCTTCTGGCCGGGGCTCATTTTGCAAACCCACAAACAATGCTAGAAAATATGTAAAGATCCACTTTTACATTTTTAGATTACTTTTTATCATTGTTATATTTGTTTAGTATAGGATTTTTATTAACATGTTTTAAACACTATTATAATCCCACTGTAAAAACCGCTCTCATAAATAACATTCCAATATATTTTTGTAAAAGTTTTTCTTCAAATAACAATTGAAAAACAGATTAAATTTTATGATAATAATTTAAAACACTCATTAGGTTTAAACTTTTGGTTTTTACCTTTTCCTTCCTTATCTAACCCTAACCTTTAAAATTATTTTTTAATTAAAATTATCTGTACCAGCAAAATGTTAGCTTCAAGATCTGAGTAAAATATGTAGAGTAAAACTATTAACTAACAGAAATGAATAAAATGTGATGGTTTATTTTTGTATACTGTGATCAGATTTTCCACCTTCTTAAATAAAAAACAGCTGTAAATTTTATTTTTATTTCTTCAGACAAAACAAATAATCTATATTCAGTCAAAGTCAGTCACAGATCAATTTAATTAGCCGCAGCTCTATATTAAAGTTCCCTATATAAACAAAAACAAGTGGTTTGAATATGTAGTTGATGACAAAAAAACTGTTTTAATGCAGCCCCAAACGTATTTACCAAGTGGCCACATTTGATGCAAAAAGCATCAAATATTGTGGTTGTTGTTTATATCACAAACTGAAGTGTGTGTGGGGGGTGGGGGGGGGGACTGACAGAAAAAAATGTGGTACTAAGAATTTATGCCTCTGTAAAACCCCAAACTGAACACTGTTCATGAAATAAACTGCATGTGATAGTACACAAAGATGATATAGGAGAAATGAAGAAACCGTGACAAGCTGCCAACTTTTACACAAACCCATATGTTAAAGATCAGCGAGTCCTTCCAGGACAATATAATTACTTCAGACCCATAAAACAAAAGAAAAGCAGGGGTACAGAGAGAAAACAGCTGTGACTAACACAAATCACACGCAATCATTGAGGCAAGTCTTCCCCTCCGGGCCAAAACAGAAAATGTAACTCAGGTCCCTTGAATGAAACAAATGCTGCTGCAGGCTGGGGCCGACAGACAGATGATCTGCAGAAAAAGGACTGCGTACCTGAATGCTCAGTGGTGGAGTAGGACATGTAGAATCCTTGTCCAGCGTGGTGCACCCCACTCATGAACTGGACTGTGACCTGGTTTCCAGAGGACTCAACTTGTTGGTTGACCTTTAGATCCAAACTGCAGTATTTCACTGTTAGCCACACATGAAAAAAAAATAATCTGGTTAGACACAAAAACCTTTTTAGTTGCTTTAGGCTAGCTACTTGACAAACTAGATTTGGGGAAAATTAAAACCTCGCCACCAACTTTGTGCAAGCCTAAATACTGCTTTGTTTGAACATGCACTGAAAACCATGACATGCAGTAACATTTGCTCTGAACCTCTTGCTAATAAACTTAGGTTGGTTCATTTACTGAGAGAAAATGGTAAACAATGTTTTTTTTTTTTTTTTTTTAAACTAGAACTGCAAGCAGTTATTGCATCAGTCTAAGCCCCCCATGAATGTCACCCCCAACCCTGCAAACTGCAGACTTGTACCACGACATGGCTAATTTGAGCTTTCAACTACTTTATGTACGAGGGGCTCCAAGAATAGTGTATAAGGGGCCAAAGCTCCCCAAAATCTTATGGATTTCCTTTATACTCTGATAAATTTGGTGTGACTGTGAAAATAGTCATTTTTAAGTACCGTATTTATTCATGTATAATATGATCATTGTTTTTTGAGCTTAAAAAGCATTAAAAACCTAAATCATCATGTTATGAGCCACCACTTATTTCTGACAGAAACATTATTTAGGCAGACACACTTGTGTGGGCGTGTTCTGCTGCAGAGCTCAAGAGTGTATTGTTGCAGCCCTGGAGACTCCTGTGTCATAGAACTCGTTTCATGGCATGGACGGTACAACAGCAACTCTCGAGGGTCAAAAATGTAATAAATCCAACCGAGACACAAGAAATATACAGATTATTCTTTATATAAAGCTTTTGTTTTTAGAAGTATGAAGTCAAAAAAAGAACAACAGTAAGATAATGTAAAAACATTTTTGATTCACACTCCAAATCAGTAGGTGGCCATAATGAACACTTACAGTTGTTTACCAACCATCACAAAACAGGAAGAAGCATCAAACCGTATCACAGGTAAATATCCTGAGAGAACTTTTTTTTTAATTCTCCATCTAAAATGGTTAAATTTACCATTTTATCCAGCTAGGTAAAAACGTGTCTCAGTAGACCCATGTGGTATTGTGATTTACTAAATTTGATGATTCTTCTATCAAAAAAATGTATGTTGACAAAACACAGTTTCTTTGCATGGCTTTTAGTTTTTAACAACTTTCACAAGTAAAATGACTGACTGCAGCAAAAATAAATATTAATCCCATGCTCATGAATAGTATTTAATACATATTTTTTTCTTTTGTTATGGATATACCCACATGTTATGTTGGATGTGTGAAGTTGGGAGAGCTGCAGGGTATATTTTTAGTGGATTCCCACCCTGGATTTTGCAGCCATTTCTGACAGCTGCTGTATTAACTGACCCTCCGCTCCTATTGGTCCCTTTTTAGCTGTAACTTTCCTTAGTATTTGTTCTTAATTGGGATTTTTTTTTGCTTGTGTGTGAATAAATAAACAAGGTAAGAAATGTGATACATTAATTTCACTTATCAAAAGGAAATTGTTACAAGTGCTTTAGACTTTTCATATTTTTTAAATATTTTCTGTTGTTTTACGCCTGTAGTTCAAAACCCCCTGATATTTTTGAAGGTGAAAAAAACAACAAAATACACAAATTTTCCAAAAATAAATGCAAAGTGGAATACTTTTGATTTTTTTTCTTTTTAGGTGTTACTAATGAAGTATACTACTAATTTAATAAAATCAATACATATCAATAGGTGTTACAGCCTAGACTAGGTTAAAAAAATGTACGCATTATTTTGGGAGCAAGAGAGATAAAAAAAACACTTTACCCACAGGTCCTAAAATGGAATAAATATGTAAATAACTGACTCTAAAAGAATCTCAAGTACCCCACAATGGCACCCTTTTCAGATTACTTCTTTATTATTTGATACAGATGGATCAGATGTGAACACTTCACTCCACCTCTCATTTATCTACCAGGAGCAAGAGAGTCTCCAATCTGCAGGCATACAGTCTTGATAGTTGTACTAGTTGTACTCTATAAGTACCGTGGTAATCTCTGCAAACTGCAAGTCAGTTTAAGTAATTCTCCTGTGAGAAACAATTATGACTGGACATTTGGTCACCTGAGAAAAGGACAGGTTAAAATATGTGGCGTGTGCTTATATTTTGACAAGTAATTTGAGAAAGGAGAGGTTATGATGTGTGAAAATTAAAACCGGGGAGTGCAGTTCACCTGACAGGCGCCATGATAAGAGCACCTGACACAGAGTCTGCAGCCTGCAGCAATACTCATCTTACAGAAGCTGCAGAGGATGTGCAGCACAAGTTTCCGGTTTGGTGTGTCACTGAAAATACAATCAGCTCCCAGACCAGACCAGATTAGAAACTGATTGATAATGATATATATGAGCTATTAGCACCATGAAAACTGTTTCATGGGTCCTTTACCAACCTGTGAACTACAAACAATAATTCATGTAGTCATTACTTAAACACATGAAATAAAAAATTTGATTAGAAAAAATGCCAAGATTATTGTAAAATCCAGTAACAAAAACATTCAAAATAATCCTACCATGTTTAGCAGGCAGTCCTAATATGATGTCTTGAGATAAATGATGTGTAAAAGAGTTTAGATTGAGAACATCCCAGGCTTTTATTGCACTTAATTTTGAATGTTCTGTCACTTCAGATAAAAATGTTTGATCAAAGAATCTCAACATAACATATTGTACAGTAGTTGAAATATCTCCTAAGAGTAAGTGTTTAAGTATTTAAGAATCAGATTATCGGTTTACAGTAGGAAATACAGATTTTATAATACTAGCTTCACAAGGCAAACAATATGTTTTTATTTAAACATAAATTTTACTTTGCACAAACTATAAATAAGTTTGAGAAATTTTGAAGTTGAGGGAGGGCTTTAGGGTGGATTTTATTCTAATGCTGCGTTCACACCGAACACAATTTGATCATCAAAAACACATCCAACACTCAAGTTGGACGCTTGTTTAATGGTGAATGAAATAAAGAAAGTGGCTTTTTTTATTTACTGAGAGTGAGAGCATGTCACACTCACCAGATAATCATAATTAATTTCCCAGATAATGGAGAGGTGTTCTGGTTTTGGTGTGTTTCACCGCTCCAGGAGCTACGAGCTGAGCAGGCTCACTTTCAGAACTATTTTTGTCCCGTGTACAGTTTGATGAGCCGCCGATATCTCCTGTCAGGACACGGACTACAGGCACTCAATTTCAGCTAAAGAGCTCCTGTCCGTCTGTCTCAGGTTAGGGGACATCATTCAGGAAACCGTCCCGTCAGAAAATATGTCACGATGTCACACAGTGGAGTCTCTCTGATTGGTTGACGCTCTGTGTCGAGCTGCAAAAGTTCAGATTTTCCAACTTCAGCCTTTGATGCCCGTCAAATGCTCAAAACATGCTGCACTAGACGCGCCGCAGCACTTCCTTAAGCTCTTTGACAAACGTCCACCACATGAACGCAGCATAACTGAACTTAGCTTTTACTAAAAGGCTGCATTTAACCAATTAAGACTTGAAGCAGCCTCTGGTTTTAGAGACTGTTACACCCAGGCCAGTCAACCCTATGACATACATAACATTTGAAATATTGGGATGATGACACACATTTTCACAGAGAAGACTGGAGAAAAAATAAAAAGAGCTGCTGAATATCAGCCAGTTATGAGCTGAGCTGTTTGGACTATTTGTTTTAGAAAACAGTCAGACTCTGGCTACGTTCACATTGCAGGTTTTAACTGCTCACATCTGATTTTTTTTGCGCAAATTCAATGTTTTGCTGGTCATTTATATTACAATTTAAATGCCACCTTCATCAGACTCCTGTATGAACCATCTACAGTTCTGTTACGCAACGTGCTGCCCGCTGAGATTAAGGAAGTAAATATGGATGCTACACATTAGCACGTGTGGATCTATTCTAAACTTGTGGAATCAGAAACAATTTATTAATTATCTGATGTGATTGTTTGGTTCAGTGTTTATATACAATCTTGCCACTTGATGACTCCTACTGGGTAACACTATATTTCTGGAATAAGAAACAACTTACACATCAGCTATGTATCTAATTTAGGACCACATAGGAAAAGACCGGAGTCAGATTAGAAAAAATCTGATTTGTCACATTCACATGCAATGTGAACATAACCTCTTAGACACCGAACCTCCGGTTGCCCGCTCGTCTCTCTCACCGATCTCACTCCTCTCTGGTCCGATGCCATTATAGAGGCGGAGGTAGTTGACTTGGCAGTCGCTATCTTCTATGTCCAGCGAAGCAAACCGAAAGTGGATCCTCTTCCCACGGGGCACGTCGATCTCCCACTCACACACACTGTTGTTGGGGTACGTCCTCGGATAACCCAGAGAGGACAGAGTCCCACTGACGGGGCCGAGCACAGTGGGGCCACAGCCATCACCTGCAGGACAGAATAAAAACACGCAGATTCAGAGAGCAGGTTGTCCACATTTTAAACTTGCACCAGTTCACAACTTCTGACCCTGCTTACAAGACAAAACAAGAAGATTCATGCAGCTGATCAGACCACACTCTGATGTTCATGGAGCAAGAAAGTGGCAATGAATCCTGTTCAAATGAGTGCAACTGTGACTTCACTGCAGATAATATGAACTCTCAAGTTTGGCTGAGACAATATCACTGTTTTTAATCAAGTGTACATCCAAATAGCCCTAATATGCACTGAGAGTTTATTGAAACACATCAAGATCCACCTTTTTTTTTAAACCATGAAACCTCCCACACTAAAATGACAGGTGTTTCAGTTTCATTGTCCAACCCCTGTATATGTGAACAGAAAAAATACCATAAGCTGATGGTGTAACTGAATAGTTAACTTGTAGTGTCTCACTGTTCTGCAACTGTTGGAGACTAGCAAGAGAACATGTGTGAGGGAGCCGTCAAAATGTCTTGAAATGTTCTCAGTTTCCTTGCACAAGTAGAAAAGTCACGCAGCTTTTAGTTTAAAATTTGAACATAATGTCTGAAAAGGAGCTGTCATGTCCATCTTAAACCTTCCTCAATTTAGTTTCTGTAAATTCTGGAGAATTAGAGATGTATTTAGAAGACTGCAAAGGAGGTCTATCATCATCTGAAATGTGCACTCCAGCAAATTAAACTATAAACACAGGGGCATCTGCTAATGTGGGTAGATAAAAGGGTACAAGGTCAGTAGGGGTAGGCAACAAAATAATGTGCATGGCCTAAAATACAGTTTTTCTAGCTATGCACAACACAACTGCATGGCTCACTGGAGGATTAGTTGCAAACACTAAAATTTCAGTGAAAATGCAAAGGAAAATGTGCATACTCTCTGGTGTTTTGTTTGCAATTTAGAGTCAACAACTAGACAATACAGCCCAATGAAATGCAGGTTAGTGGTACAAAGTGGCAAAAAAAATGCAACTTCACAAGGACCTGTTTGGCACATCAACAACAAAAAGCATTAAAAAAACAAGCAAATTCTCTCTTTTAAAGAGTATAAATCAGCTCTGAAACACTTTAAAGTGTATATGTCTCAATTTAGACTGATATTTTAAAGGTATGTGTGTGTTTTTGTTGAGCTGTGAGCAGTAAGACATCACAATGATTACATCTTTACAGATGTGGATCTTATTGCTCTGATAGATAATGCTGCAGTCACGTTTCATGGTGCTGAAGTAAATGTTGTGAGAGTCTGGAGTTATGCAAGAGTCCCTCAGTGGACATTATCCAGATGATCAGGACAAAAACACACTGACTCACATGTTACTGAACAACTGCATGATTTAGACTCATTTAAGGAGGATTTCTAAACATAAATATTTTGTTTTTATCATGACATCTAATACACTGGCATGAGACTGCTGAGTTTATTATTTAGAACAAATGGTAAATATAATGAGATGATATTTACTGAGCTTTGAGTTAGTGTTTGATTCGTCGAGAATTTGGGCTACAAATAAAAGAAAAGCTCTCTCTTTATGTTTCTAGTAAAATAATTGGTTACTGTAAAAGGTAACAAACGAATTAATCAGGAAAAAGATGGTGTTTTAAACAAACACAAAGGCTCATTCTCGCTCACAAAGAATCCAGGGTTTAGCCGGAGAGGAAAACAAAAAGCCAAGTTTTAAGAACCGGTTCGCCTGGTTTACCTCCAACCGCCTGAAAACACCCCGCTGACGGGCGTCGATAAGCGGCGTGAACTCCACGTCCACACGGCCATGTAAGGTAGGTTCGCTTATCCTTCAGACAATAACAGCGCCTCAGAAAGGCTCCTATAAAAAACACGCGTGTTTACACTCCACGAGCCGCGTGGCTCCGCGTGTCGCCGCAGCTGTGAGGGGAACAACAAACCTTTCTGCGCTCGGCAGCCCTCGGCGGTGAGGATGATGAGAAGGGACAGGAGGACGAGAACCCCGGCCCCTGTCGGCCCCCTGCCCACCATTACCGCTCTGCCCGTAGCAGCCTGCAGTCTGAATGCATAATGCTCGCCTCTGGACCGGCTGCACCGCTTCAGCCTGGACGGAAGAGGCGCACACAAAAACAAAAACAAGGTCAATCCACAGCTGGTTTCTTCCTGGGGTGGGTTTTTTCTTAATTATTTGTTTTTATTTTTTACTTGTGCTGAAGAGATCCGGTGGTTCAGGACACGCTCACTATGGAGGAGGTTAATCTATGGAGACACTTCCTCCTCACACCCAGACTCCTCCTCCTCCTCCAGATCTGGGAAATGGGACACCTGAGTCCCCCAAGTGGTCTGATCCTGCAGCACTCATCTGAAACCCCTGGAATCAGCAAGATGTTGTTCATTCGAGGTTTTAGATTGTTTCTTTTTTATTTTGTTGAGGAAACTAAATGAATATACATGTAAAATATTATAACAGCTTACAAAGACTTGCTGCACCTATTCTGGCTTTAAAAGTATAATCTGGCTATTTTAAAGTTGGTTCTTTAGAAAATAACATTTTACCTGTTGCAGAATCATCTTGACAAGGAGAAATTTAGACATAAAAATAATTGACAAATTTTAGAACCACACTAAGAGATTTTTTTTTGTTATGAGAATTAAGTCATACAGTATATTACGAAAAGAAAGTCTTGTATTTATAGTTTCCACCGAAGTGGTTACTAATCTGGGGTCCAATTGATGAAACACAAAAATATTCAGACGACAACACATAAAACCGTTTTGACTAAAACATATAATATGCACATTCTAAAAATGAAATAAGAGTATTACAAGAATAAAGTTATATTATGAGAATAACTTCACAGTATTACTAGAATAAAGTCATACCAGAATAAGGTCATAATATTACCACAATAAAGTAATATTACTAGAATGAAGTTGAAATAATATAAGGATAAATTCATAATAATGAGAATAAAATTATAATATTATATGAATAAAAAATAAAATTACGAGAATAAAGTCATAATATAACAAAAACAGTCAATAATACAAGAATAAAATCAAAATAGAGAATAAAGACAATATTAGCAGAATAAAATTTTAATATTACAAGATTATAATCATAATAGTATGAGAATAAAGTCCCAATATTATGATAAAGTTGTAATAATATAAGAATAATGTCAAAATAATACAAGAATAAAGTTGTAATACTGAGAACTCTTACACAAAATAGCAGCGTTGCTTCTTGTTACTGTTTGTTTATTTCATATTTACATTTAATTTATTTTGTGATATTTTCTATAATTCTAAGTAGTATTTATAAATTATAAACAAACCTCAGAAATAAATTGTAAAAAAATGTGTTTTTTATATCAGTGTACTTATTTTCTTCTTTCTCTCCACCTCCTGTTTATACACCTTATGCAATAAAACATACAATAAACATGCAGGTGTTTGAAATTAATTTTAGTTAAGAAATTTAAAATGTATAATAATTGTGTAAGATATCTATATAATCTTACACAATATTATACATTTAGCAATAATAAACATTTCAGCAAAAGTGAATTGACCTTATAATGTACATCTCTTCCTGGTTGCACCCCTGGAGGTGTTACCTTTTACATCAGACTTAGAATGTAACTAACTTTTGTTTGTGTTACACAGACACACACTGTTATGTTTTAGTAAAACTCCAGACAGGACTTATTTGTTTAACAGGCTCAGTGCTCTTCAATTTGTTCCACATGCTAACATACAATCACTTAGAACTCTTCTAGGTACAGGTAGGTACAGCTGGTTCACTGATATTTGGTCCAGGGGATGGTGGATCAGCTGAGATGGTGATAGTTGGATCCTCCTCATAATCATCATATATATATATATATGTATATATATTTATATATAAAAATACATTCATACACTGATGAGACACACAACAGAGGCAGTGCGGGTTCAGTGTCTTACACAGGGACACATAAATAACATTAATAACCCCAAGGTTTCAAATACACACACACACTAAAGTATGATTTAAATATGGAGTAGAGCAATAATATGTACAATATTTGAAATTTGGCATGTATCATTAATTTAGAGGGTTGGGATCAATGGTTTGCTACTAAAATAAAAAAAAGATTACATTGTACATCTTATCTTATATATTTTGTTTAGTAGAGTGTCTGAAAATATTTTGGTGCAGTTTGGTGCCAGAACAGTTGGGGAAAGTGCATGACCAAGTTTTCAGAACAAGCTCAATTTTTGACACTTTTTGGCTTTTTATAGATGCCAGCTGTAAATGGCTTCATAAGGTCAATAATAGTTACCTGGATTTAGTTAAGCCATCAGTTTTTAACATTTTGGTACCAAAAAACATATCTGAAAATGTCTGTCCCTTTCTTTTCTAATAATAATAATATTATATATAATAATGCCTAAAAATTCATAAATTAGTCTACATCATTCCTGCCACGATACAAACACTATTTTGATGATTGAAATAAACTAAAGGACATCAGTGAACATGAATCATAAAATTTAATGATATTAAATAAAAAAGTTAAATAAATCTTTATTCAACTTGTTAGTAAGTTAAAGATAGGTAAATCAGTGCTGTAAAATATATTAGCAACTATTTCGACCCCTCTGTGGGTCTCATCAGGCGGTGATCGCCTACATGTACACTGTAGACATGGAGGCCATAGATTTTCCCGCTATAGTTGTGTTTTTGTCTTTTTTTATTTTTTTATTTTTTTATTGGAAGGGGGTTGTTAACTCCTGAGACAGAATAGCTTACTAAAAACATACTCAAACCCTTCCACCACAGTAAGATGGCAATTTTGAGGAATTTATAATTAATGTATTTATTCATTTTTTTATATCTTTGTAAATGAGATGCAATTGAATTTCACATTGAGAAATGCTGTTTCTGGGTGACACGATGGCTTAACCATAGTAGATTTAATGACTGTAGGAAAATCTCAAGGATGGACCCACATCTGTCAATTTATAGTCACCAGTGAATCTAATAAACACATTTTTGGACTGATGCAATGGGGAGGACCGGAGTACCAGGAGTAAACCCCGACATGCACAGAGAGAATATGCAAACTCAACTGTGCAGCCCTATTTTTTTATTTATTTTTTTCAGATACATGCAAATAATACTGAGGGGTATACTGGGGGGGTTGAGCCAGAATTGATTTCATCCTTCAGAGTATTGTGTCCTTCAACGATTGTTTCTTTTTTCTGTTGTTTTGGGGGTCTTATATATTATATAAACTAAAACAGAAAAAGTACTATGAAGGTGAAGTAGAAAAGGTTTTCTGGCAATGTTAAGTGACCTGTTATCTCCTAAGACAGGACGTGATGGATGTTGAACACTCTGGCAAAAAACTTTCTAAGATTTCTGAAAGTTTTTTTGTGTTTAAACTCTCTCTCTGAGGTGGTGCCATAGTGGGATCGATGTGAGGTGTGTGACTGTGAGCTTTCACACTCCACAGGTAAGTCGGTTGCAATGGATTGGCACTGTGACATAGTTTTGCATGCATCGTTTACATACGAGTCACTGCTGTTGACAGAAAGATGCTTCACTGCAATAAAACTATGTGTCGGAGCATCAACTGGGTTGTCACTCAGAGGTTCGTCTACATGAACATTAAAATCCCCCATTATTATAATTTTATCATTTTTAATAATAAATCAGTCAGAAAATCTGAGAATTCTGATAAAAACTGAGAATAGGGGCCTGGTGGACGATAAATAATATTAAGTAGTAAACACAATGCCAATAAAAACCTTTTCCCTTTTGAAAAAAAAAAAAAAAAGAATGAAGCCTTCTGCAGCATTTTTGTTAAAACAAGAAAAAAACCACGGGTCTTTTTCTGCAGCATTTATACATTTCATTGTTTCTGTTTTCTTTAAAAGCCAAAACAAGCAGCTTTCACAAGGAACATGGACTTCACAGTCCTCTGGAAACACAAATTAAACTGCCACTTCTTAGTTTGATATGAACACATAGAAAGATCAGTCCTGGTTTGTTTAATGTCCTTATTGTGCTACTAACTGACTGATCTCTGACAAAAGATGAAAAAACATCATAAATTGTTCACATTTCCTAATAGTTTCAAAAATAATAAACTGGACTTTTGTTCTGTACAGGACATTTTGATTTGCCTTTCTTCATGAATATTCTTACATTTTACAATAAAACACACCAAGCAAATGAAAATCCAGAGATACTGAGTTAAAGTAGAAAATTTCATGATCAGAAACTTAGAAAAACATAAAAAATGAGCAAACATAAAACCATCATTGACACATTCAGAAATATTTTATTATCTCTGGTTGAGTCTGATCACATCTGAGACAATAAAAGAAATAAAACTGCATTAGGAAATTTTGGTACAATAACCAAAACTTTTTTCCCCACTAGAAAAAAACAAAACTTTTTTTTCTTCAAAAAATGAAATTCAAAAGTTCAAAATATTGGCTTTGAAGCTAACAAACAATAAAACATCAACAAGAATATATTTTTTAAAATTAATTAAAAATATGTGGACGTTATTAAAAGCAACACATAAAGGTTTCAGCTTTTTTTACATTCATATTTCTGCATCTTGTTTGGTTTCAATAGTCGCACTTTCGTTGCTTTTTTTCTTGGCTTTAATTGAACCGTCCGCTCAAAAAGAACCACGTTTTAAAAAGGGTTAAAAAAGTCATCAGGCAGATGTTCTTGACTTGAATCATCTGTAGGCTGAAACGACATAAAAACTGGCACAACTATTCTCTACTTCACAGGTCAGACGATCCACGGTCTCCTTCACTCAGACGAGCTGCTAACATAATTTAAAAAAAAGTTACTTTCTCTGCAAACTTCCAGCAAAACATCAAACAAACTCAACAGGTCAAAATCTCACAAATAAGCTGTGCTTATTAGGGTTTGTTAAGAATCATTCATGTCTGGTAATGTCTTATTTTTTGGGAGAATAGACATTTTATTTTGATTTACATTTGATTTATTATTGTTAATTTAGCCTGTTTTATTTTTATTTAGGTTTTTTTTTTTTTTTTTGCTAGTGTACCCAAATATAATGGCTTATAATGTGCTTAGGACTGCAGTATAACAGAAAATTCCCAAAACCTCCAGATTATTAGAAACAGCTATCTCCACATGAGGGCAGCAGTGATCACAAAAGGTAAACCCACCAATGGAACCAGGGTGAAGGTGTGCAGGTTGGCTGCAGATCTAACCCGTCCGTTGTTCCTGCTCCATTTGGAGCCATTTCTGTCCCGGCTTCGAGGAGGTTTTGCAGGACTGGAGACGGGGTTACGTGGAGATTTATTATAAGGTGGAGAGTAAGGCCCAAAACCTGGCCAGTCATCGCTGTACCTTTCCCCCTGATCCTCACCTCCTGAGCCGCTGCCCTCCTCACCTGAAACCATCAAAACAAGAACACTTCACTTCCAAATTAAAATACACATATCAACATGTAACAGGTTGTTTAAAGCTCCCTTTCATGTTTAAACATTTAATATAACGTGAAATTATTACATGAGATACATGGAAAAATGTCCCAGGTGTGTAAAAAAAATAAAAATAAAAAAAGGACTGAGATATGTAGGTCCATATGATTTCCATAATGCAGAAATTGTAGTCAGAATCACAGAATTAACACAAACTGGAATCCAGTATAAAAAAAATATTCTGAATATGTTCAGGTTTTTACAGATGGATCAAAAGACCCTGAATCAGGCCGAACTAGCTGTGCTATTGTGGTCCCAAAATTCAATATTGAAATTGGTAAGAGAACGTCAGACTTTTTAAATGTTTTTTCAGTCGAACTATATGCCATATATTTGGCGTTGGAATGGATAAAATTATCTTCTATATATAATATTATTATTTGTAGTGATTCCACTTCTTCTTTGTCATGCATTGATTCATGAGCATCAAAATCAAGACAGGACTTATTACTGTAATTAGAATTTTGATAGTTCACTCTCAACTGCTTAGGGAAGGAAAAATATAGTGTTTCTGTGGGTTCCTGCTCATAGAGGGATTCAGGGAAATGAAAAGGCAGATCAGGTTGCTAAACATGCTCTTAATAGGGACAATATTGACATTAACATTCAGATATGTAAATCAGAAGGTAAAAGTATTGTTTGGAAACATATTAATCAGATAAAGCAACAACAGTGGGAACAAGAAACAAGGGGAAGACATCTTTTTGCAATACAGAATACTATTTACAGATCGAGGTATAGTGGAGGAAATAGGAGAGAAGAATCAATATTAACAAGATAAGAATAGGTCATACAAATCTGAACAGTACTTTATTTCTCATAGGGAAACATAATAATGGACATTGTGATTTTTGCCAAAATTTAGAAACTGTGAATCATGTTATTTTAGAATGTTGTAAATATTCAGTTGAAAGGAAAAATCTTTTAGACAAAATGTCCTCTCAATTTACTGTAAAGTACTGTATGTTTGAAGAATATATTGGAATGGGGATCTAGTAAATGTGGACGGAAATACTTCATGTGTTATCTGAGGGAAACAGGTTTATTTAAGATGATATAAGTAGTAAGAGTTAAGTTACTGTAGATGGCGGTAATACACCAAATGGATGTAAACTACCGTTAAACATCACAGGAGAAGAAGAAGAAGTCACGTGACCCGGAAGTTGAATCAAACAAACGCAAAAAGCTCAAATGTAGAAGTTGCTGGTCGACCTGAACACGGTAAATAATGTTTTTTCTTTTTCTTTTTCTTATTTAGTTTATACAACAGTACAGTAGCGGCTCGTGAATGGGTCTGACACTGATGTCCCGGATTAATATCAACGTGAATGTTCCTCTGAGCATCAATTTGCAGCAAATTTTCTGCGACAAAAAAGACGGACTTTGCTTTATTTAAATAGTTTTTTCCTAACTAAATCAGTTTTCGGCGTTCTGTTCAGTTCTGCTCGTATTTTTTGAGGTTATGAGGTTTATATAAAGTAGGCCTACTGCCCCCACCCCATTACGAGAGGCTTGCGCTGTTAAAAATAAATAAATAAATAGTGAGGGCCATTTCAAATGGTTTTCTACGCATGCGATCTATGACGTCAGCATTAAAATCCCTCGAGTGCTGTGCTGCTGACGTCAGCAGCACTCAAAGGATTTTAATGCTGACGTCAGCTGCTGACGTCAGAATAATGTAATTTATTTCTTCAAAGGGAAGGCCACTCTAGTTTTCAGTTGGCTTCAATAGAGTTCACAGTTTAGAGCAGTTTCAGTGTTTTTAGTTAACAACTTGTTAATCTGGTGGACAAGATGTTTTCCTGGTTTGGGCGTCTTTTTAACAGGGGGGTACAACCTTGCAGTGTGGATCCAATAGACCCAGCCCACTTGGGTCTCGATACACCTGGCCGCGATACACCTAACCGCTCGGGTCTCGATACACCTGACCGCTCGGGTCTCGATACACCTGACCGCACGGGTCTCGATACACCTGACCGTTCGGGTCTCAATACACCTGACCGTTCGGGTCTCAATACACCTAACTGCTTGGGTCTCAATACACCTAACTGCTTGGGTCTCGATACTGGCCCCTCGGTTCTGGAGGGTCTAGGTTTGGCTCTGGAGGGTCTGGGTTTGGGTCTACGAGCTCTGTGCTTGGTTCTACAAGCTCTGGGCTTTGGTACGGAAGGCCCACGTGCGCGTGTCCAGCACGGTACGCGCGTGTGGGCCGGTACGCGCGTGTGGGCCCGGGACGATATGCGCTGGTGGGCCCGGGACGACACGCGCTGGTGGGCCCGGGACGACACGCGCTGGTGGGCTCGGGACGATACGCGCTGGTGGCTCCGGGACGACACGCGCTGGTGGGCCCGGGACGACACGCGCTGGTGGGCCCGGGACGATACGCGCTGGTGGCTCCGGGACGATACGCGCTGGTGGCTCCGGGACGGCACGCGCTGGTGGCTCCGGGACGACACGCGCTGGTGGCTCCGGGACGACACGCGACCCGTGGACATAAAATACCAACAGCGATGGCAAGAGGGACCAAAACACACTCAGTCCAGTGTGTCCAGTACCAGGAACAATCCTCAGCCTGGTTGGTTCAGTTCCACACTTGAAGGGGTTTGGCATGGGGTCAAAACTGTTGCTTCAACTTGTGCTCGTGTTGCTGCATCAGTTTTAGAACCAATTTTCTGGCCACTTCGAAGATTTGTAAATCGGTTTGGTTTCATTAATGCAGCTGGAATAAGTTTAGTGGTTGTCATGGCAATCCCACTACTTAAAAGGGCAGTGCAGTCTTTCTGGGTGAAGTAATCTTTCTGAGCTTGTATGGGTTTTCTCCAGGAACTCTTGTTTCCCCCCCCAAAAAAAAGTATTCTTTCTGAGCTTGTATGGGTTTTCTCCAGGAACTCTGGTTTCCCCGTCCCCCAAAAAATATGGAGAGAAAATAGACTCATATAGTTTGTGGGTGTGTAATAAAATTTGTGGGTGCGTAATACATTTTGTGTGTGGGTAATACATTTTGTGTGCGTATTTGAAAGTGTGTATTCAAATGTACACACAAATATTAATAAGTTATGAATATAAAATAAAAGTACACACGCACA
>JARVGW010000136.1:18952748-18981206 GCA_031762495.1 Anablepsoides rubrolineatus
TTTCTAAATCCGATCCAAATTGACCAAGTTATGGATGTTTAAATAGAAAATACACCACACACACACATTCCACACAAGACCTCCTTAAAATGGCCGCTGTGTGAGGACACCAGAAACTCCGATATGACCTATCTAGTTATATACATATCTATGGTGGGAACAGATGCTATTGTTGCTGCAGGTAGGCTAAAACACCTGATTTTGATGGCTGGGTGATTAACAGGCTTCTGCCCAATTTGAAGAGTTAATTCAATCATTGAATCAGGTCTGTTGGAGCTGGAAAACCTCTAAAACATGCAGGATAGCGGCCCTCGAGGACTGGAGTGTGACACCCCTGTTTTAGAAGTTTACTTGCTTTAACACACCTGATTCAAATGATTGCAGTTCAACAAAAGCCTGTTAATCACTTATCAATTGAAATCAGCTGTACTGAAGCAGGGAAACATCTAAAACATGCAGGATAATTCAATTCAATTCAGTTGCACACCTAGAGTTTTTTGCAAACCGCCAATAAACAATAAGAAGAAGAAGAGAAGAAGAATTCAATTCAATTCAGTTTATTTATATAGCGCCAAGTCACGACAACTGTTGTCTCAGGGCACTGTACACAAATAAAAACCCAATAAATCTAAGCAGACTGCACCAAATCTTTGCTTCATCACAGTCTCCCATCCTGAGCACTCTAGGCACACAAGGCACACTATCCTCAGGACCAGGTTTGAAAAACCCTGTCTTAAAGGGTAAGTTCAGATTGAAATGTGGTTCTTTGGAAAGGTTATGAACAGTGAATATCTTACCTGTTGTAGGTGGCTTTGTGAACTGCTTCAGTTTGGAGAAGTAGGAGTTTAATTGTGATCACTTTGACAAGATAACAGCTTGCTACCCGTTTTTGCTTTTAGACATGTTTTAATGTATTTACCTTTTATTTAAACTGGCAAATCCCATGGATTTGACATAAATATCCATTGTCAGTCTATTCAGATTATACCCACATTCACAAACCAGTTCTGACTTATTCTCATGTAAAGGGTTTCACCCTTTGGGATATCAGGGGTGGGCTGACACCTCTTGCCAATTCAGTCCATTTAGACATCTAGAAGGCGTCTCAGCCTCAGCTTAAAGTGCTTTTGAAAATTGCCTTCTTAATCCCAAAGAGGGTAAAATAATAATTGCTCATACGCCTTTCAGCTAACTAATTTAAAAAGGATCTGAACTATTCATTTAAGGAGGAAACATTTCTTTTTTTTTTTCACATTCACAGAAGCATTTCTGTTCTGTTCGCGATGGAAGACCTATTTATCTGTCAAGTTTCTTCACCACTGGAATTTAATCTGTGTCTTTTTCCTGGCCTGTTAGCAGAGAGTTAAAAAAAAACACCACTAAGCTGTCCTGTGAAGTCCCCTATCATCTCTAAGTAGCTGTTTGTAACTGAAGCAACATGTTTCCAGAGGCAAAAAAGCAGAGTAAGTGTGAACACAAAGAACATAGATATGTAAAATAAAAAGCTGACTTTGCAGAACAGTTACAGCTTTGTGTGAGCAGAAATGCAGGAACAAACCTAGACAGTGAGAAAAGTCCATCTGACAGAGGACAGAGTTCTGCAGACACTGGCTGTGGGCTTTTGAGGAAGACTGAGAAGACTTGGGCTCACAAGATGTGTCACATTCATCAGCTGAGATCTGTCTCTGTGCCAAGTCAGGTCAGGTATGTTTCTGTTAAAGAAATCTTCCACCCCTTTTGTCATCAGTATCTGTCCCCCTCCTACTTTTCCATCATGTCACTGTCATTGAAGGGATGGTTATTATGTTTTGAGTTGAGATTCTCTGCAAAGATGAACAATGAAGATATCACCTGTTCAGCTCTTCAGTTTAGTTGTCCAAGGGGATGTAAAGCTGCAGCAATTTTATTGACATTTAGAGGCTTACAGCTTTAATACTCCTCCTCTTGTGTTGACTGATGCATCATGGGTCATTTTTACCCAAGAACAGCAGGAGGGTTAATAAATTGCCATGTCCAACACCTGAATCCCCTCAGCATTCACCAACACCTTACAGAAATATCTGGAAAAAAAAATCTAAAGATAATCACACATATTGCTTTAACACATGCTCATGGACAGCTGTGAGGATTATTTTTTTAGACTGTCTGAGCCAAGCAGCTTGATATCCAAAGTGACATTTCACAAATTTTCCCACAATTTTGTGTCAACTAATAGCTGTCACAGTGCAGAGCATCCTGTGCTCCTGCAGCACTGTGTGGCACAGCAGCTGCTCTGCTGCAGAGAAGAAGTCACTGCATGGGGTGAAGGCTGCTCAGAAGGTTGTGGGAGCCACACTTCCCACCACCATGAATATTTACACCTCCAGATGCAGGAAAAGGGCCACTTGCATTATGAGAGACTCCACCCACTCTGCGCATGCACTCATCACATCCTGGCCCTCAGGCAGAAGGCTGAGGAGCATCAGGTGCAGGACTGCTAGATTGAGGACCATGTTTTACCCTGAATCTATGAAGACTGTTGAACTGGGATGTAGGGAGAATTAATTACACAGCTGAGAAGATTACTAATGAATAACAGGTGTGTGACTGTGCAAACAGAGGGACTAAGAGGGATGAAACAAACTGCTGAATATAGTTAGTACAACCAGCATTTCATTATGATGTAAGGCAACATTTTTCAGCCTATTTCTTTCTTTAAAAAAATAACTTGAAAATTGCAAGCTTATGTTTTGGATTGGAGTCTGAAAGTGGTTCTCTCCTTTACATGAGACACCAGGGAGGAAACACTCATGTACAACAATGTACTGGAGAGAAACTCATAACTCTGCTGTCATCACAACAGCAAAGTTTCAGGGTCAGTATGACACGGAAAAAACTTAAGGGACCCACTAGTCTGCAGCTGCAAATTTTGTTAGAATTTAAAAAAACATGAAAAACACTCACATCTATACCAGGGCTATTCAATTAAATTGTTCCGGGGGCCACAGATACTGCAGGCTGAGGGGCCAAACATCCAGCAATTAAAGTCATTAAGTATTACAAAGATCTGTTACCTTTTTAAATAGTTTATTTTGCTTAATTTAATAATAAAAACAACATACAGAACCCTTTGTAATAAAAGTAATGATGATAAAACAAAAATAACACATTATACCTCTTATTTACTACAAATGATATTTTGACATCTCTGACTTGTCAAATTTTTAAACCAATTTTATTTTCACTTTCACTGTTTTATCTGCAAGTGCTTGTACTGGTCTTGGGTGTTCATAGAAATGGTTTTTACCAGCTTGCATCCAAGGTTCTTCTGACGTTTCTGTAGATACCAAACATGTTTATGTCTAGCTAAAAGGAATCTTTAAGTAATTAAAGTAGAAAACTGGGGGTTTTGGCTTAAGAGATGAATAAACCAATTGGCAGGCCGAACTTTGGCCATTCGTGGGCCGGATGTGAATAGTTGAATACCCCTGATCCATACCAAAATTGTAAATATGCAACTGTTTTTTACAGATAGGTCCTCACCATTTATGCAAACTGACAGTTGTGAATACAATAAGGTACACAAAAAAGCTTAACTACTGCAGTAACTACAGCAGGAACTACTGAGGAGTTCCTGAAACTCCTCTGGAGTTCTTAAGGGACTCCTCCACATTTATTTATTTATTATTAAAACTATACAAATCAGAGTAAAAATTTGCTGAAAAATAACTCCAGCAAGGCATAAATAGCAAAAATTTCTACTTAAGTATGTACTTAGGGGAAGATAAATGCTTCACTTATATTCAATAGGGAGAAAGGAAATAGCCTGCATGTTTTTTTTTACTGATAATCAAATAGTTCAGAACACCTTTGAATCATATACAGAACTGTGCAAAAGTCTTAATGTCGCCCAAGTCCTAATTACTTGATATTTTGCTTTCAGGGATCCAGAAGTTCTTGTAATTGTTTAAAGTGCTTATAATTAATAATTATTCAGGCTTTCTGAAAGTCTTTTAGGTTTTTCTTTGAACTGAAAACTTAAAGTCCAACCTGACCATTTTCAGAGGAATGTTTTTGTTTGTTTGTTTGTTTGTTTGTTTGTTTGTTTGTTTGTTAAAGTCACTTAACCCTGATTTGTGAACAGATCTTACTTGCTTTAGAAGCACCTCTTCCATATCAGATATTTAGTTTCATTTTTAGCAAATCAGTTATGGATTTGTTTTTCTAATTTAATTGCTAAACTTTATCCTGAACGTTTTCTTAGTTGGGATATGCCCCCCTTCCCCCCAACCTTTTCTCAGGCTTCTGGTAATTTTAACATGGCTGTGCCACTGTCTCCCCCAGCAAGAGCCGACGTTTGAAGGAAGTCCACCTTGTTCTGATGTCGACAAAGGCCAGACATACCATAAAGTAAAGAGGAATTGTAGGATTTTGCAACATGAATTCGAACATGGTTTTGTCTAAAGTTGTTTTTATAAACCTAATCAACTGCATGGAGCTCTGCAGAGGTTGAGTGAAGGTGGAGAGGAGTAAAGATTGAGGCTTTGTTCTGATTCTTATATTGCGTAGTTGGATATTAAGCTTGACAGGACTAACTTTAATGTAATATAATCTAACTACATGAAGCAAAACACAAAAAGGGATAATGTATCTGGAAGCAATGATGGAAATGGCCATATAAAGAAGGATGAGCCTTAAAAAATCTTTGTTCTTAAAAAAGATTGATTAAAAAATCCCAGTGGGTACAGTTGACAGATTCTTGGAGCACAACAGACATAGCAAAGTTGGTCAGATTTAGAGGCTTGATGATCCTGAGACATTTGTCAGGTTTAAATATTCACACAAACTTCTGCAACTTGTAGTAAAAAAATCATTCAAAATTATTCAGGCTTTGGAAAAAGTGTTGTTGGATTACCTATCAAACAAAATGCATATATACTATTAGCAATGTGTAATTTTGACTGCATATTATTGTAAAGACAGTTATTGTTACCCACATCCCATTTTATTTAAGCCTAGAAGGCTATAAATCAACACAACAGTAATGTGTCTTAAGTAACACACACTGATACAAAACTATTGTGCACTAATACAAGGATTTTATCAGGATCATTGTATTACTTTTATAGCAAAATGTGCATATTGGAATCCTATTTAAACTCAGTGATTTGTAGAAAGTTGTTTAAAATTAAAAAAATGTTTAAGCTTTTACTTTTTATTTCACTTTGTCATTTCCCCCCCTAAAACTAGGCCTAAAAATTGCATGAGAATTATTTAGATGTTGATATTCTAATTTCTGTTTCATTAACATTGCATATTACAACTCACCAAGCTACGTCTCCAACCAACATGACAATGAAGTGAATTTATAATGTAAGATGTGCTATGCAGTACATGTATTTTAAGCACATTAAAGCTCTGAAAGATTAGTGCACATGTGCGTTAACTTTAGTTTTGTAGTTTTATGGATAACCACCAGAGGAACACTAAGTGATTTCTAAGTCGCTGCTTTCTAAAATAAAATTGTCAATAACATTTAAATTATATTGAATGTAATGTTTGATTTAAGAGAAACACTGTTGAACAAGAAGTGAATACAGATGGAATTTTGTCAAATGTTTTGTCTTTTTGTTTCTACACAGGTTGTGGTCATGCCTCCCCTCTCAATCCTCCTCAGCACTGCTCTGCTGCAGCTTGTAGTTTTTACTCATGCGAGTGGTGGATCATTCTATGGGCACAACCAACACTCTCAGCCATACCAGCAAATCCAGCACCTTCAACATATGGGCATGGGCAAAGGAGGTTTTCCTCAGCAACAATACCATGGCAAAGAAGTGCCTTATATGCAGTATCCACACTACAGAAAAGAAATCCCCCAGATCTCCCAGATCCCCGTACTCAAAGGAAAAGAAAAAGCTCGAAAAGGGATCAGCTATTTTGGTGGTCAAGACAAAGGTTAGAAAATTGTGCTTTTGTCTAAATTAAACCATCTTTAAGAAACCCATGTGGCAATTTTATTTTTAACTGCTTCATAACACTCAGCCGTAGAATTATAACCACTGAAATGTAAAGAGATATTTTCACAACCAAAATTTTCTGTATCCTAACATTTAGATATATGTTACTTTCATACTTATCACCAGGTTGATAGCAGGTTGGTCAGTTAGTGGTCCTAATGTTCTGGTTGATCTGCACATGCGTTACAAATGCCAGTTCATTCTGTAAACAAATGTTTATCGACAGGTTTGTGCATACTTCTTTTCTGAAATAACTTTTTTCTAACTTCCAACAGGTTTGACAATCCCTAGTGCAGTTGAGGGAATCCCTCAAGGAGAACAAGGCCCAATAGGACCACCTGGACCAGAGGGGCCTCCAGGACCTCCTGGACCTCCGGGAATTGGACAACCAGGTCCTGTGGGCCAACCTGGACCTCAAGGTCCACCTGGAATACCTGGAGTGGGGAAACTTGGTTTGCCAGGATTGCCAGGAAAACAAGGGGGAAATGGTGAGCGTGGACCACAGGGCAAAATGGGTCCCAGGGGAGAGGAAGGACCAGATGGACAGCCAGGGTTTCAGGGTCCTCCAGGACCCCCTGGACTTCCAGGTATGGGTAAACCTGGGCTTCAGGGATTACCTGGCCAACCAGGGCTCAAAGGAGAGATAGGTCACAAGGGCTTGCCAGGACTTCCAGGATTACCAGGACCCAAAGGAGACAAAGGGATGGGACTTCCTGGACAACCTGGTCACAAAGGGCTTCCAGGGCCTCAAGGGCCTGCTGGTCCCAGAGGGTTGCCTGGTTTTGGGAAACCAGGACTAAATGGTTCACCAGGTCCACAAGGACTGCCAGGACATAAAGGACATCCTGGTGAGCCAGGGCCCCCAGGCCCTACAGGGGAAGGAGGACAGCGTGGCTCACCAGGTCTACCTGGTCAAGGAAGGCCAGGTCAAAATGGCCTGCCAGGACAGCCAGGGACACCAGGTGAGAAAGGTCATCTAGGACCCCCAGGTTTGCCAGGAAAACCAGGTCTGCCCGGATTTGGTAAACCCGGACTTCCAGGACCAAAGGGTGAGAAAGGCATGGGTGGACCCTCTGGATCTCCAGGACCTAAAGGAGACAAGGGTCATGATGGACTACCTGGTATTCTTGGATCTCCTGGACCAACTGGTCTACCAGGTCGTCCAGGTGTCATGGGACCCCCAGGAATTATAGGTGCTCCTGGTCCTAAAGGAGAATGTGGAGATGAGGGACCTAAAGGACTTGATGGATCCAAGGGTGACCTTGGTATTCCAGGACTTCCAGGTAAAATTGGTTTGACTGGAGATCATGGAGAGCCAGGACCAAGAGGTCCACCAGGAATGAATGGTCCCAAAGGAGCTGATGGACTAAGAGGTTTACCTGGTATGCCTGGACCCCCAGGAGCTCCTGGTACAAAAGGAGAAGGGGGACTACTTGGTGAAATGGGGCCTCAAGGTCCTAGAGGAATTCCAGGCCTGGATGGTGTAGCTGGACCAATTGGGCTTACTGGTTCTCCAGGTCCTAAAGGGGAAAATGGTCTTCCTGGTCCACCAGGAATTGCAGATTTTGGAAGTCCAGGCCTACCTGGTCCCATTGGACCCCCAGGAAGAGAAGGCCTATCTGGACCACCTGGTCAGCCAGGTCAGCCTGGGCCTCCTGGTCCACCTGGAGAACCCGGTCTTTCTCCAGACATGTCTGGAGTGCTCTCTCAGATGGCCCCAGGACTGGATGGTGTTAAAGCTGGAAGTTATGGTAAGAAGAGCATATATGATGGAAATGGTGCAGAACTTTTGGGTCTTGGTGGGCTGGAAATGCCAGCCTTTACAGCCACAGCAACAACGCCGTTCCCACCTGTGGGCTCGCCTGTGGTGTTTGATAAGCTTTTGTATAATGGTCGCCAAAACTACAATCCCCAGACAGGAATTTTCACCTGTGAGGTGCCTGGCATTTATTACTTTGCCTACCACATTCACTGCAAAGGATCTAATGTGTGGGCAGCTTTAATGAGAAATAACGAGCCAGTGATATACACGTATGATGAATACAAAAAAGGATTCTTAGATCAAGCATCAGGAAGTGCAGTGCTACCTCTACAACCCGGAGACACAGTTTATATTCAAATGCCCTCAGATCAGGCCTCAGGACTTTATGCTGGGCAGTATGTCCATTCATCTTTTTCAGGGTTTTTACTTTATCCAATGTAAAAATTATAACAAGTCTCATTGAGGAGAATTGATGAAAGTATTTTATCTCAAACTGAACACTTTGAATGAAAAGTTGATCTCATCAGCACAGATGAGATGATACTATTTGTACTGTAACATTTTGTAGCCGTTTAAAATTGGTGGTTTGTGTTTGTTTTTTACTGCTTGAAAACAACCTATTGTTGTACAAACAGACTTACAGGTAACACTGTTTTGACATGCAGAAAATATATAGGGAATCTTTGGAAGTGTAATTACTTAACATGCCAATAGTTTTTGCAGTTCATGAAAAAAACAAACTTATATTTATATTAGTTATTTGCAATTTTGTCCATTTCGATCCCTGCACAACTTAAAAATAGCAGCTAGCCCATGCATCAAGTTACAAAACAGAGGTAACATTTTATTTGGAAAGAAAAATAGTTTTTGCATGCCTATTTTATTTCACTGCTGTAAAAATTATCCATCTAAAATGTGTTTAAAAATACTAGATTATAGACTGAATCTTCTAAAATTAAGTGAAATAAACTGCTAATGCAGTAAGACAATTGCACTTGGTAAGGCTTTTTGAAATAAGAAACCTTTTTTAGGCTAATAAGATTAATAATCTAACACATTCTGCTCTTGCTTAGTATATCAGTCTCAAAACAAGTTAAATACGTTTTGGCTGGATATACGATTGTAAGACTTGGTTAGATGGACAATGTTTGCAGTATTTAGTAAAATGGTCTCTGAAGCTTTGATCACATCTGTTATATTGCATATTTTGTTTTACAGTTATTTATCTTTCTAATAAGTAAGTTTATGCCAGTGACTGTTTTTTTAGCAAAACACATTGACTATAGGTACAGAAACCTAATGCCTTTGAGGTATGTAAACAAAATTCAAAGCTTCAAATTCAAAATATCTAATAAGAAATTTTATATTTTAGGAAAACTAAGAACTTCTGGGGGACTGTTTGTTATTGTTCTTTACAGATAGTAAATATGTCACCTGTGCAGGTTTATTGCTGACTGACTGCTTTCATTATTTTTCAACTAAATTTGAGTGTATTTTAATGTTTATTAATAGTTTTGTTTTCTGTAAAGAACACATTTTTGTAAAAATACATAATTTCATCTAAAGCTTTTCAGGCTAAACACAGTATTGTCCTGAACTGTGAAAACCACTTAATAGGACTATAATATACATTATAGACAAAAGTGACACGTTTTACAATCAAGTCCTTTGTATTTGAATATTTCATTTTTTGCAAACCAAAAGGTGTTGGTTCAAAAAAATGACTTGTTTTCCATCCTTTGTATTTTTTGTTTAATTTGAAATAGGACATTTTGTTAAATTAATAGCATAGCATACCATGCTCAATCCATTTGACCTGTAAAATATATTGTGATTGTAATTGAGTTATTGAAGTCTTATTAATTCAAATTTGTGATTGTCTGGGGTTTTTTTCTAATAAAACTTGTTTATTTAAACAATAAAGGGTTTGGATCGTTTCTTGGACATTCAAAGGCCTTCAAATTTTGTGGGAAATTTGTATATATATATATTCTTTTTTGCAGGATAACATTTTGACAATTAATACTGATATTTATTCATTTATTTGCAAAGCCATGCAAGAAAATATGTTTCAAACACTTTTACATCTTTCATTTTTTAAATTATTCTTTTAATAATAAAAAACTGATTTTATTGCCCCCAAAATAACTATTCCATTCAAATCCATTAATCTTTCAGGATGGATTTAAAGTCAGAAAATACAATAAAACATTTTTATTATCCTAAAAGTCAACTCATTACTGTTGTAAAATGTAGTATCTAGCTGTTCAAGAAAAATAAGCTATGTTGTTATGTTGAACCCTAGAATTTTATTTAATCTGGCACATGTAGATTTATCTAAAACTAAAACAGATTTTTTTTTAATTTAGTGTTAACATTTTTTGTGTGGTGTGTTAAAATTTCTAATCATTTTTTATCAAAGCATTTTTGTAGTTAATTAAACAGGTTGAACTTAATTGCAAACAATAAGATTAAAATAGGCAAAATGTGAAAATGATGCATGTTGAAATGGTTTCTAAATTCAGATGAAAAAAAAATCTAAATTTCTTTGCATTTATTTATTCATTTACTTAATCAGGTAGGGTGTCATGACAGATTCCCACAACGTAACTTAAAATGCTAAATCACAAAACCTTAATTGATGCTAAAAGGTTAATAAGTGTTGCCTCACTTCCCTCAGTTGTGTGTTGAGAGTAGAGGATGCTGATGCTGCGGTCAGAGTGCGCATGCGCCGCATTTTCCACACTATTCTCTCGTCGCATCTTCTCTGTAAGCAGTAAGTTCATTTCTACAAGACGAGTGCCTCCAGGATTCAAGAAATAGACTGCGGTAAACTAAATTATCCGACATGTTTGTTTTTAATGTCGTTACGGACGTGGAAACGGGTCAAATACAGGATAAAAAGATGTAAATGTTCAACGAAAATGCTGCATGAATCGAGCTAGACGTTAGCGGCTAATTGCTAACCTGCTTCCAGATGTGGTACAGCTAATTATGCATTTAGACTACTATAAATGCCTCCTGGTTTTAGACAATTGTGTAAAACTATAGTCATTATTATAAATAGGAATCTGCAGTTATGTGATCAGAATGTGGAAAGTGAATGATTATTTGATGAATTACAGAGCTGCAGCTTTATTTGGGTTGTTTGTGTGCTAAAGGATTCTCTCAACATGTCATCTCGTGTTGGACCCAGAGCAGGCAGTCCTAATGGAAGTGACTTTAAACCCAGAGAGAGGGCGGTCCCCCATTACCAGATGAGGCAAGCACGTTTCTTTATGCGATATATTGATTGAGATCATGTTTTCTTCCGTACGTATTTTTGGTCCCTTTCTCGTTCCACAATTTTGGTGCTACTTCAACAATTCATATATCAAAACGTTCAGCTCATTCAGGACATTCTGGCTATGACTTTTGGTGTTTCAGCTATTTATACTTTTTCAGCTATTTCACTTTTCTAGCCACTTTTTTTTGCCATTTAAAATGAAATGGAGCTATTTTCAACAACCTTAAAATCCTTCAAATTGTTTCTAAATCTTTACAAAACCGTACACAATTTATAGTACACCATAATAATAATAATAGATTTTTTCTGCTTTTTAGCTAAAATCCTGCTTCTTTCTGCTATTCTTCAACTTTTTCTACTTTTTTTCTATGCTACTTTGTGCTATTTAAGTTTCTTACAGATGGGTTCTGCTATATTCAGCTTATTGCTGCACTTTAGCTAAAGTTTGTGCTTCTTTCTGCTATTTTTAGTTATTTATGCTTCTTACGGTTGCTCTGTTCAGCTATTTTAGCTTTTTTAGGCTAGTTCAGCTATATTTTTGCTCCTTTTGACTGATTTTCTGTTTTTTAGTTTCTTTCAGATTTCTAAGTTTACAATAAAACTTTTGCTATTAAACATTTTCAGCTTAATTTCAGCTACTTTCAGCTAAAGTTTTTAGCAACAGGCATTCACACTAGCATTTTCGCAGGAAATGCAATTCTCTAGTAACTATTACTTACATTTATTTTTAAATAACAGTCTAAGTTTGTTGCCTTTTTTATTTACAGTGCTTCTCTGAAGTCTGAGGTACAAAAACTAAACTTGGTCCACCTGCTGATCTGGCTGCTTGTAGCTGCACAAGTGACTGTCAGCCACTTCAACCTGGTATCCCATGACACAGTGTCCATACCATACCAGTGGGAGTACCCCTACCTGCTCAGCATCCTCCCTCTGCTCTGCAGCAGCCTGTCACTCCCAAAGAACAACATCAGCTACTTGGTCATATCCATGTTAAGTGCCGGGCTCTTTTCTGTGACGCCTCTTATTTATGGAGGTATGGAGATGTTTCCTGTTGCACAGCAGCTCTACCGCCACGGAAAAGCCTACCGCTTCATTTTTGGTTTTTCTGCAGTGACCGTCATGTACCTGGTCATGGTGGTTGCTATTCAAGTACATGCCTGGCAGTTATATTACATGAAAAAACTGCTAGACTCGTGGTTTGACTCAACTCAGGAAAAGAAGAAGAAGTAGCTTCACATTTGTGACTGGAATATTTTTTGTTTAATTCTTAGATGAGCTATATTTCTTTATCACAATCTGTTGTATCTTATCCTCAATAAATCATAAAAAGACGTTTGAGTTCAGTGTTCTCCAATAAAGAGTTTGAAATGAAATAGAATATGTAATGTTTTAAAAAGTTATTTTTATTTTTGTTCAACATTATTTATTCAAGGTCACACAGTCAAAAGTAACTCATTTTAACTCACTGATGGTCACATTAAAAAAATGTTTCTAAAAGGAATGATTCAGTCTGCCTGAATGTACTGTATGGATGACATGATCTGAGTATTAATAAAATGTGTTTCAATAAATTATTTTGTTGCTGGTGTTTATTATCATTTATGCTTTATAAATAATTAACAAAAATGCAAATTTATTAATTCCTTTTTAAATTAAATAGGAAATCAACAGTGTGACTAAAATATCAGTAAATTGTTTTCAGTATCAAGTGCAATAATTTCATTATAGTTACAAAGTAACAATGGTAGCCTTAGTAGCCATTTCTTTTAATGTAAAATTTATTAATAATTTTTTTTTTGTACATTCTCCTTTATTACATAAATATTGACCTTAACAGTAAGTGGATCCAAACCTAATGTTTTATAATCTCTATTTAACATAGGAAATAATTAATAATAAAATTGTTTTGTATCTTTTATTACATTACTGAGAACAAGAATACAGGATTTAAAGGTAATGTGACCCAGCCCTGTTTTTAAAGAACGCTCTGCTTCACTCTGCGGCTGCGCAGATAGATTGCCACGTACTGTTGACGTTGACAGTCTGGAGGACACTTCCTGATGCTGCTCCCCGGGTCTAGCTAGGCTAGCTAAAGATTTGGATTCTCACCCTTTAAGACCCGTTAAAGACAAAGTGATTACGTCGTCTGATTCAGGTAAATTATTTTACTGGGTTCGGGGTTTAGTTGTTGTAATATAGCTTAGTTGTTAGCATCAATGTGTTAGCTGGCAAACTATGTCGTTAGCTGCTGGCTAATGTTAGCACTGAGCTAACGATACTTTAGCATTTACAAAGAAGTGTTACGACACATTGTGGAAAGTTAAACTACTAAAGACTTAAACATTGTAGCTTGACACATGTTTATCCCAACAATGTACTGTGTTGTGCTTTGATCTTTCGTTAAAATGTTGCCTCTCAGGAAACCACTGTTTGCTGACCCATTTAATTTTGAAGTCAAAAGAAGCAGGCTATTTGTTCCCCAATATTTAAACTATGAAGTGAAAGAAGGCTAATGTCGTCGTGTTTTGTTCAGCTTGTGTGGTTATATTGTGACTAATGACATGTCAGTGGTGTACATGGCCTGCCAAACTCCAGCTGTCATTGACAGTGCATTGTTGTTTTGTGCTACAAATTAGCATTTTTAAACAGCCACGTAGTTTGTTTACATTTCAGTCGTGTATGTCCAGTCTTGTTGATAATCTTTTATTTCTCCCCTCAACCGTGAAATCAATTTCTCCTCGTCGCCGTTCAATATAACTGTGTGTGCTAAATGTTAGCCACTGCACAATCCCTAGCATCTAGCTAATTACTCATCTGGCCAGCGCTGTAGCATTTCTGGAATTCAACTCACTGCAGGATTTAGTTCAGCTCACTACATCAGCTGATAACTATCAGACAGAAAATAAGGGACACATTATTAAAGCACAAACAGTGATGTCTGATTTAAAATAACGTGCTATTCTTTTAGTTCAGATATATTAGAAAAGACTTTGCACTTTATAAAATATTTGAAATTGGCACGTTTTGTGACAGCCTTGACAATAGCGAGTTGTGTAGTGGATGCATTTCCACAACTGTGATCGTCTTAACTTTTTTTAGTTTTTGAATGTTACATTAAATTTAATTTATCTCCTCAACTTGGATGTTTAGTTCATGTTTGAGGTTGGGCATCAAATCAAAGCATGACCACATAATGGTAATTTGCATCTACATGATTTGAATAAATATAAATTAATAAAAGATTTACCAGTTAAATTCCTTAGAAAGTTTTTAATAGTTCGTATCAGAAGCATTAGTGAAACAGCATGGAAATTGTTTAGTTCTTGCTGTTTATCTGTAAATGAATGAGAAATATTTTACATAATATGTGATAGTGAATGATTTAGGCCAAAGGTTTCTCTTATCAAACAGATTTTAATCTAAAGTCAGTAAACAGATTTGTAGTAATCAGTAAGCAGTTGCCACTTCACTGAGTGATATTTGACCTTTAGACTCTACAGTTCAGTGGAACAGCCTGATTTTTTTTCTTTTAAAGCTTTGAGCAGATGAGAAAGGTCCTTAACTTTGTAATGTGGATTTATTAAGCAGCCAACTTTAGTTACCATACAGTGAAAACAGCCATTCCAGTACAATTGCATTGTCCTTTAATCATACTTCTTATAGCAGCCACATTTCTGAACTGTTAATCTACTTACAGCTCATAGATGCAGCGTCATGCTCCATTTTCAGTCTGACTACATGAAGTGAAATTTTACTTTAAAGAAAATGGGTTAAATATATTTTAATGACTGTTGATATTTGACCATTCTCTCAAACAGTACTGTCTTAACTGCTTAAAGAGAAATCCCATTACCATACATATGTTTATTTGATTTATATTTCTGTGACATTTTAAATAGAAAGCTGTTTACAAACAAAGAACAAAAAGCATATTTTTGGTCATTTTTAAAACTGCCTCCTCTTGTTCTCGTTTAAGTGGTGGGAGCCTTAGTGGTCAGAGGGCAACATGAACGGCCAGCTGGACCTGAGTGGGAAGCTGATCATCAAAGCCCAGTTGGGCGACGACATTAGACGTATTCCTATCCATAATGAAGACATTACGTATGACGAGCTGGTGTTGATGATGCAGCGCGTTTTCCGGGGCAAGCTACAGAGCAATGACGAGGTCACCATCAAATACAAGGATGAAGGTGAATTATGACCTTTTGTATGCTCTGAATTATTATTTCTGATTGTCCTTATTGGTACCACAAATTTGAAATGCTTAATTTGATTTCAACAGATTTTATTTGGAAGTGTTGATGAAATGCAAAGTCATATTGATTTTTTTTTTCCTCAGATGATGATCTCATCACTATTTTTGACAGCTCTGATCTATCTTTTGCAATCCAGTGCAGTAGAATACTCAAACTGACATTATTTGGTAAGCCATTTCATTTTCTTCTCATGAGTCCTTCATATATGATACATTTACTGCAAGAGATCAGATCTTGTGTGTCTGCTGTTACATCAAAAAGTCACTGGAGGGCAGTCCAACTTATGTTTTACACAACAAACCTGAGCACTGCACTAAACTAATGAAGCTGCCAGCACTACCATCTGACTAATTTTGAATATTTCATTGTGCTGCTAAGCAGTGGTTGAGCAAACAAATATCAGGTCATTTGTGAAAATTTTCATGAAGGCTTGGCTTTGTGCCAGTTTGCTCAATACAGGTGAATAACCAGATTAACTTAGTCTTCACCCTGTGTGTTTACATGTATTATTCTTAGTTAATTTTCTATAGTATATTATTTGTCAGATCATTTGGATCTCTGGTAGAATAGGGAACAAATTCCTATGTAATAGATGAGACATTTTTATAAATAGGGGCCAAAATATAATATTTTTTTAGAAAAACTCTTTAGAATTTTTGCTTTCAGGGACTTTTTCTTCTGCTGCTAACATATTTTTCTTATTATTTTTTCTGGTAAAACAATGATTACATTGGAGTTGCGGAATTAATTTTTTTTAATTTAATTTATGTTTTTCCTTATTCAATTTATGCAGAAAAATGTGGGTTAAAAAGTAGTTAAACTTGCACAATTTGTTGAGTGACTTATGCACAGAACTATTGGTGTTTCACATAATTTCACATTATCTTGCTAATGTAAAACTTTATTTAAAGAGAAATTCACATATACGTCACCAAGATTATTTTATTGTTGATCCAACAAGTGACTTAAGAATTTTGTCATTTTTGACTCCTCTATCCATCCACCTTAACATTCTTTTTGTAATGTCTCCTGGGGTCTTCTGAGAGATATAAATGGAGGAATTAAAAAGGCATCACTTTCCATCTTTTGTGTGTGTGTGTGTGTGTGTATATTTTATGTTTGCACAGGTAATTTATACAAAACAAGGTTCAGAAATGTTGGACTTTTATTTTTCAAATACTCATTACTCATCTTTACCTTGTCACCTCTCTATATTCTCATCCCTGCAGTAAATGGTCAGCCACGGCCTTTGGAATCCAGTCAGGTGAAATATTTGCGCAGAGAGCTGATTGAGCTCAGGAATAAAGTAAACAACCTCCTTGACAGTCTGGAGCCCCCCTCAGAGCCTGGTCTGACTTCTACAGCTCTGGAAAGTGGTAAGAATCCCCTCACACAAACTAATCCGATAAAATGAGTACATTTATTCTTGTAGATACAAACATTAGAGTCTCTCCTTGTGTGTTGGTGGGTACAGCTGCTAGTTCAATAGTTTAAAGATAAACATTATTGAATTTTGTCCAATTATAGATGTGCTCAATAGGAGTAAAAACAAAAGTATTCAGAGCCTCAGAATCCTCAGTGATTCTGGCCCACTGTTACAACAAACACATTTTCACATAGAGGGTGGGATTTATTTATTTATATAATTTAGGGTTTTGTCAAGGCTTGTAATGTTGTTAAAATTGTGTACATGACCTTAACAAATAATTCCTCTATATGTTTCAAATATTTTACAGCCAAAACTGTAGGAACACACAGACACTGGCACCAGACTGAGACTTTTTATAAGACTCAGTCATTGTTGAATTAATTTATGAATTCTTGCTGGAATATTTGTCTCGAGCAGTGTAATTTGTAGCAGACCAGTTCGGTCCAGTTTGATTGTGGTCAAACTAACCCACATTTATGCACAACATCAGATGTTGGCTTTCTCTGCTTCATTGTAACAAAGATAAAAACTTTTATGAGAACTGTGTGAAGTTGTTATTGTTGAGTGTCGATGCCTTTATAATTTGCTTCATGAGAGAATCTTGGGACTTTAAAAGTAACCCCTAAAAAACACATTCTTGACACAGCCCTGCATTCAGAGAGTAAAGATTTTTAGTCTCTGATCTTCTGTCTTGGAGAAAACGAGTACTTTAGTTTGAGTTGAATGTGAAAAACAATTATACCACTTAAATCTTGCTTCATATGTCACCTTTAAGCTTAAAATTGTAGTAATATGATCAATTCATTGTTTTCTTGATGCTCAGATGTGTTTTTTGTTTGTGTTTATAGAGTCGATGGATGGACGTGATGGGAAGGTTGTAGCAGCAGACTCTTCAGTGAAACAGGCCCCTCCAGTCAGTGCAGCCAGCATGTCAGCCTTTGACCCATTAAAAAACCAGGACGAGGTCAACAAGAATGTAATCTCTGCTTTCGGTCTGAGTGAGGACCAAGCCCCAGGTACTTCAAATTCTACAACTACAAAAAAGTAAGATTCTTTCCTGCCAGGCGTCCATGTTTTTTTTGTTTTATTGTTTATGTGTTTCTTTTTTTGTAGTGGCCCCAGCAGTTGCAGCAGAGGAGCGCTCAGGAACACCTGACAGCATTGCTTCCTCCTCATCTGCAGCGCCTCAGCCTGGAGTGCCCCCTCAGCCACAGGCTCCTTATGCTGGAGTACAGCAGGGACCCCCGGCTGGAATGGATGGTGAGAAACTGTTTGCACAGATCTTCTGTAAATTCTTTTTACTCACGCATTACCAAATGTACTGCAAGCCTGTTTCCCTTTTTGGCAGTCAGATTCATGCTTGGATTTGAAAAATGAGTTGTGGCGGAAAAATCAGCGCAGTGTTATCTTAAAAACAGTATAAACAAGAGTATCCAAGGAGGTAAATTCATCTCACACAGCACAGTATTCTTGTGGTTTTCCCTTGTCCTCCCATGTTGTTTTACACGCTGACAAGTTTGGATGAAGTCAAAGGCATTGATAAGAATAAATGAACAAAGCATGCGAAGGGAAACAACTTTTTAGGCACAAAACCACTGAAAGATTTAGCTCAGAGGGGGATGTGGACTTGTATATATTTTTATTAATTGAAGAAAGGCTAAGGCAGCTGCAACCACAGAGGTGAATATTTTACCAAACTGCATGAATTGTATAGGATTATTTATAAATTTATTTCTTAACTGAATGGGAAGAAGACAAAGGCTCACAGTTCCTTTTGAAATTTGTAACTTTTTTTCTCAGCAGTAGCTTAGATAATTGCTTCAGAAGGATATTTTATAAAGAATAGAGATGGATAGGATTATTTTTTTTGTTGTGCTTTGACTGTAAGTATGACAGACTATCTGAAGACCAATCTGACCCGTTTAGGTTCAAGGTTTTATAAAGTCCCATGTGACTTAAAGAAACATGTGGCTTTTTGAAGATGGTCAGAATTACACTTTTAACGTAAGCTTTTTTGATTACATGATAACAAAAGAATGCTGTTAACAAGATTTGTAAGCAGATGGTAAAGATTGTGCTCTGATGACCGATCATCAACCTTTGGCAATAATTTGCCTTTGTGCCACAAAGAAAAACATATGTCTTTTTTTTATCAGATGGGCAGATGTGTGTTTAGTGTCAAATATGTTTCTTTAAATGTCAGGTCATTTTATTGACTCCCTCTTAAGACATACAAAGAGGCCAGCAGATGTACAGTAAAAAATCAATTTTCATTAAAAAAAATATTCTGATTTCTCTTGAAGTCGGCTTCAAATAGCTCGGGTCATATCTTTTCCCTGATGACTTGACTGCTCTTGAATGGAGCCAACTCCATGCCCTAAGATTTTAACTGTTATCCTCTTGCATGAGATTCTTCATAAAGAACTTGAGATGAGACCTTTAGGGAAAACCATTTTCACTCAGTCACTTTCTCCCACAATAAAAACTGCAGTGATCATCTTAAAGGAGATAACAGATGTCCTGAAGAAAGCTACTCTGGTAAAGAAGTACATTTAGATGTCAAGTGTTTTTCAAACTGAAGCTGTGTGCTTTTTTTTTTCTTTTAAGTGGCACGTTTTTAAATATATTAGCAATTAATTCCTTGAGGACAAGAACAAATTTGTCTTAAAATGAATAAGTTGAAATATTATTTGTACACAGATACATAAATTATTACTGTTTTGGGCAGGTTTTTGCACATTTGTTGCACACTTGGACATTCTTTGAAATGTCTTTTTAAGTTACAGCAGAAAAGAAAAAATGTGTGGGACTTTAAGATAAAAACGCAATCATATTATTGTTGCAAGGCACAAAAACTGTATAATTCTATGCCTTAAAAAATGATTTTTTTTTTGTCTACACTTTTTAGAGTGGCAAATACTCACAGAGATTCTAAAAAAATGGTTCTGAGTGCATATTGTGCACTCACAGTCACATCTGCTCAGGCACCAGCTTTCTGTTTGTATCTGAAAGCCAAATCTTTCTGTAACCTGCCAGAAAATAAACTTTTGGGGTGGATTTCTAGCAGCGAAAGAGTTTGTGTTTGCAGCTGTTTTCATCAAAACGTTTACCTGATTTTTCTGTCCAGATTAACAAGATACAGATTCCTCATCTGCATGCTATTATATGTGATGCTGTTTGATCGTAGAAAATAGCAAGGATAGTTTGAGCTTTATCAGTCAAACCACTGAATGATCTGTAGGAGGGAGGGAGCAGAGGGGTCTGGAACAATTGAGGGCAGTTTTGTCTCAGTCTGTTGTCCATAAATATGATTTATGTTATGTGGTTGAATTTATTTTATGGACAGCAGTGTTATTACCAAGTTTTAATTGTGACTAAACAACTTAAGCACAACTTTCCATCTGAGATTTTTGGTCATGACTGAATGGGATTTATTCCCATTATATATTTGGTTTGAGCAACAAAAGTGTGTGGTTTGTAGATCTGTTGCATATGGAATTTATCTGTATGTGGTGGTATACCCTTTAAATCAATCTGGAGAGTAAGTGATTATATTGGAGTTTTAATATTTAGTTATTGATCATTTTTGTTTTTTCAGGTCAGGTGTATCAGCAGTACCAGGCTCCAGGTGGATACCCTCCTCAGCAACCAGGTGCACCACCGCAGCAGCAGCAGTACAGTTTGCAGTACCCTGGTAAGAAAATTAGTCAGGATTTAAAAAAAAATAGTGAGCTGCTGTGTTGAGATATTTGTTTTTTTCATCTTCAAAATGAATTAACAGGACCACTTTCTGTTTTCAGCAGGATACAGCTCTCAGCCTGGAGCCCCTCCGCCCGGCCCTCCACAGCCACAGCAGCAGCAGCAGCAGCAGTTTCAGAACTACCCTCCACCCACCTCCCAGGCTCCTGGCACTGGTCCAGCCCCAACTCCTGGCTTTCAGGGGGGGCAGCAGCAACCCCATCCAACTCAGGGAGCTCAACAATATCCACCAGGAGCCTTCCCTCCGCAAAACTATACCTCCCAGGCCTCCCAGCCTGCCAACTACAGCATGCCACCGAGCTCCCAGCCTGGCTCAGGGTATCAACCCCGCCCAGGGTATACCCCACCTCCAGGTAACCCTGGCACTCCTCCACCCGGAGCTGCTAATCCTTACGCCCGCAATCGTCCCCCTTATGGGCAGGGCTATACTCAGCCAGGTCCTGGATACCGGTAAAAGGACATAATTGTTTTTGGTCCTCACACACCCCTGAACCCCACCCCCATCATCACCCATATTTGGCTCCAACTGTTTAAAGTGGGTGCAGAAAGTCTTTCTACTGCAGTGTGGCCCACTCGTACAAATATCAAATCCAAACAAAAAAACAAGCAACCCCCCCTCTGTCTGATAGTTGGTCTGTCCTCCGTCTCTCTAACACGCATCTCTGTTCTGACCCGACTGTATCTTTGTGTCTTATTCCCCCTCCAGCTGCTCCACCCTCCTGTGTCTTTGGTGTAACAATGTAACCAGTCTGTCTGCACACCAGGCAGACCAAAACAGGCTATTCTACAAACCACTCCTTTTCATGTAAAGGTAACATTGCGAGTTAGATCTGCCATTTTGCCACAAACATTTTAAGAGATGAGAGTTTAGACGCAGTCATAAAACACTATCATGATAAAGTTATCTCACCCCTGCTTTTTTTTTTTTTATTTAATCACCACAGTGTTTGTTTTAATGACATGTTAGTGCAAACTGCCCCATGTGGGGAACACTAGCTGAGTGAAGACTCCTGGGATGTGTAGATCTGAGTCATGAAGGGTTTTGTTTCTTAAGTATCTCCTCCAGTACAGCTTGCTGTTCCTTTAAATCCTTATCTCACTGGTTTTTACTAATATATCAACTCAAATTCCACTCGAGTGATATTAGTTGTTTATGTAAATGTTAACATTTTTTCTTGAACCTAATAAATGATTGAAACCCAGTTGAAGTCCGTGGTATGTTTATTTTAATAATAATATTGCTTTTTGTTTTCTAGTTATTCTCTTGGTATTTTTTTCTTCTCTTTGTGGTTTGTGAGTTCATGTCTGTTAAGTTGGGCTTGTCTTTTCCTTTCTCCCCACCCAGATTTGGAAAACTGTGCTAATGCTGGTATTTCGGGTTTATTTTTCTGTCTGTGGGTTGTGGTTGGCGGGGACTTGTAGCAAGGGAGTATGTGGTGAGTCTACGATGTCAAACTAAGCACACATGCTCATTAATGATCATTTAGAGAAGCGTGTACAAGTAAAATAGTGCTAAGTAGATGTTTCTCTACTGTGAAAAGTTTATTAGTTGTTTCTGAGAGATTTATTCACTTGGATTAATGCTGGAAAAGAAAGTGATTCTTTGCCCACCTATGACACAGTGGGGAAACTGTTGTCATTTATTGAGGCCTTAAATATTTATTTTTATTCTGAGTTATTGAGCTAAAACCAATTAGTGTAGGCCATGTTAACTTAGTGCAATGTTAATACATATTTTGTATTTTTTTTTTTGAAAACCAATAAAATCTGTTCATAAAGGGAAAAATAAATGGTAAATGGACTGAACTTTTAATGCTATATCAAGTCCTGTCAGAATCCGAAGCACTTTACACCACAGACATTCACATGATAAGTTACATTGTTAAAAAAAATTATAAAAATATATGTTTACAGCAAAAAAAATTCAAAACATCTGGTTTCAAAATTTTCTCTTTCGAAATCATAAAATATCCCTTTGTATAGATGTAATTGTACAAATAAAGTCTACTGGGGAAGAATACATCATCTTTTGTTGCACACATTAAAAAATAGGAGTTAACCAATAAATGACCAGTTTAAGTGGCAGCTTGTGCTATAAAGGAAAAAGACATGAACAGTTAAATAAGCTGCAGGTGGACCTCTGCAGAAAATCTTGTTTGTTTTTAGAAACCTCTGGTTCTTCTCTGGACTTGATTTTATTCTTCCTTATTAATGCCAAATCCTTCAACCACTCGATTAAAAATAGCCCAACCAAAGTTATTGCCAGTACAAAGGAGCTATTTAATGACAATGGCTTCATGCATTTAACTTTTTTATAGTAATTTTTATAAGTTTGATTGCAGCAGTGGTGGGCCAGCAAAGCCTTCTCTGCTATCAGAATCACTAGCTTACCATTTAATATTATTTATTTATTATTGAAATATCTGTTCTCCATAGCTTTTCTCTTGGCTGCACAGCTTCCAGAAGCTTGTATTTATTTAGAGCTTTTATTCTATCATATTGCAAACATTATCTGTTTGTAGGGTCAAAGAAATCTGCATCAAGGCCTTCAGAAGGAACAGTAGAGACACCTGCAGGTTACAGATAGTGTTGCTTTGATCAATCAGAGGGTGAGCTGGGATCGTGGAGGGCATGACCCTGTCTTCACATCTCTGCAGCCGACAGGTTCGCACCAAATTCAAACCTCACTCCCACCCCCCAGGTGTAAAATGCAGGCCTGCCACTGTTTTGTGGCATATCAGTGGTGCATCAAACTATCCTAGTTCGGTCATGCATCCCTGTCTGCACTCAGCTCCACAGAAGAATGGGGAAATTGTATAGATGGAGGTTAGTTCCTAATTTTCACTAAAGTGTAAAGGTATGGTGTACGTTTGATTTAAAACAGATTAAAATGTGTCACTGGTTTCACAAGTTAATAATAGTTCTAAAAAATACTCCAGATAAAGCCATGTGTCAAAGGAAAGAAAAGACAATTGTTCCACCTGACCATTACCATAAATAAAACTCAGATTGTTTAAATATAAAAACAAACTTTATTGATGAAAACATACAAGGTACTTAAAGCAAGTGCAGTCATGAAGGAGATTAGGGAGAAACTTGCAACGACAAAAAGTTTCTATTTACAATTATTCTGCATGTGAAGTTTCTATTTTTAAAAGGCTTTATATAACTAAGAGATGTTTATTTTTTAAGTCATAAATCTCAAAATTTGGTTAAACCCTTGACTTGCTGCAGTCAGTCCAGATTTATTTTATTTTATTTTTCTCCCTGTAATAATGCATCCTATTTTACATCATATACATATATAAACAAAAGTTTCATACTGTGCAAACTGTAACTGCTAATAAAATCCTGCAGTTCAGTTCTTTGTGTCTAAATGATCTTCACCAGTGTGTGTGCACACTGACAGACAAATACTGGAAACATTTCTCTAATTTCCTATCTCAAATGTCTGTCTACACACAGAATATTTATAATTCTTTGATAAATATTATCATACAAGTTATTACAGTTTGGGAGCCAGCTTCCCAATATTATTTCTATAATTAATGTAAGTTCATTGTTTTGGTTTACCCAGATCCCATCCTCTTGTGTCTGTTGTGACATTTTTGATAAATACAAAAAAAAAATATGCATTGTTGCAAACATTAACAAGGATTCTGTGACAACAAACAGTCCATCCAACGTTCACATCTGAAGAGTCTAGGAAATTAGACAGAGTCATCTACCGAAAAGATAGACTCAAGTCCTTTTAGGCCTTGTTAAGCCACTGCCTCTTCTTCCTCACCATAGAGAAAGGCTTTCTTTTGGGATTTCACCACTTACCAGGTATGGGTGTGCCACACTCATACCAGCCCACATAAGTCACATGAGACTTTCCGCCAATGTCTCCAAAGTGTACAGGTTCGTGTCTCAATGCTCTGAAAAACCCTGACACACACAGGAAGACAGAAAGAATGAGATCCTGTAACAACAAAAAAAAGACTTTAAATAATCAGATGTTAGTGAGAACATACCTTGTCTGCTCAGTAACTGGTCTGACATCATCCTGGTTCCAGTCAGACCATCCAGGAAGGAGTCTACAAACTGACAGTGGTCCTCACCGTACCCCGTCTGATCTCCGATGTTGTAAAAATTCCCTGAAACAGTTTGTAATTATTGCAGACTGCTACAAATATTACATTTTCTCATAATTTTATGAAGGTTCTCTACACTATTATAATATTTTGTTCAGTCATTTCTGTGTGTTAATACCATTGAGCGAGTCACTCAGATAGATCTTGTATCTCAAGGAGTTGCAGAGCTGGATGCCCACAAACTTTCGGTACCAAGTCCTCTTTATGTACTGCTTCCCGTTGCATTCGGAGTAAGTATCAGCTTTAAATGGAAACTGAGTCCAGATGGCATTTTTGCCTGTGAGAAAACAAAATCTTCAAATCTACTATAAGTGGTGAAGGGAAGTGCTGTGATGACAGGAACAAGAGATTCACCTGAAGCAGGTTCACTCACACGTGGATCCGCTACAACCCAGAGGGAAAGAAATAAAATAATTAACACCATCCAGACTAAAATACTGCAGGTTGGTTCATCCATGGTTTATCGATTTTGAAAACTTGCCTGATTCTGTGCTAAAAGTAACTGGCTCGCTGGAGGGTCCGGTTCCCAGTTCGTTCTTTGGCGTCACTTTGAATTCATAACTGAAAATATTTAAACAAATGGTGACAAGAATTAAAGGCACATAATACAGCCTGGTCCATACCAGAACAACCTGAAACCTTTCTGGTACATATTGTACCTAAACATTACATTATATGTTCCACATTTCTAGAGCTAGTCTATGCCAGTGGTTCCCAACCTTTTTAGACTTGTGTACCCCCTGAGACGTTTTGTCATACCACTAGTACCCCTTTCAGTCAAACGTAATGATGATTCTCCAAAACTATAATGTACAACAGCTGATTATTAAATGAAAATTATTTATTTACACTCTAGAAAGTTTAATTCTCAGGCATTTTATTCTTTTCAACTCAAATTAAACATGAAGATAAATACATTGCCTTGAAAGTGAGTAAGTAATTAAATAAATAAACCAGGTAATGGCAGGTGCAGGAAGCAGCAGCGTCAAAAAAACATTGTTTTGTCCAAAACACATCAAATGAGCAAATTCCGTGAAATTCCTTGATTTTATACAGGATTCCATTTAGTGTCAATTTCATGATTCCATTTGCATTTTCCTTATTGCCGAAGTCGTAGGGCCCTATATACCTCAGTCCTATTTTTGTTTTATTTTTACAAACCTGGGAAATTTTCCCACGTATCCCCTGTAATATATTTGCGTACCACTGGTTGGGAATCACTGGTCTATGCTGCCAGGGACCCTCGCCTGCTGCTCAGCATGCAATGCACCCGACTTTGACGGTTCTCTCACAGGGGGTGGGTCCATGTGAAGGTGGCCTTCTGTTGTGCTTTCTGGCTTGGCACGGCCGAGTCCCAGGAGCCAAGGCTTGACCACCAGGCGCTCACCGGCAAGCTCCACCCCCCATGCCTGATCCATATAAGTGGTTCCACTCATGAATGGTTTTGAATCTGTCTTAGTCTGACCCCTCCACCATGGCCTGTTTGCCATGAGAGACCCTACCAGGAGCTAAAGCCCCAGACAACATAGCCCCCAGGCTCACAGGGTACTCCAACCCCTTCACCATGTTAAGGTAGGAATTCTGTAGATACAAGCTTTACAAGGTTAGAAGCGGCCGAAATGAGGAAAAGTCTTCTGGACTCCTCCCTTTAGAAGTGTTCTGGGCACATCCCACTGGTAGGAGGGCCCAGGAAAGATGGGGACAGAGAATTCACATTTTACACTCCCGTTTGTACCAGGGATATATTGGTTAATTACTACATATATACTGAGCTGTATTATATACTGTACTGCTACCAAAATAAATTGTTTGTTTAAAAAAGAAAAGGACTTTCCCATTTCCGTTATCTCTTCAAGTGTCCCTGGCACTTGCCAGGCCAGCATTGTAAACAAGAATTTGTTCTTAATGTTCTGTCTGGTTAAACAAAGGTTAAAAAAATCATAACTCTAATCTTTTTCATTCAGTTCTGTAGCCTGACCCAGATCTTAACCCCAACTGTAATTCACACTTTAACCCTAACCCACAACATAATGTACCACAGCTTGAAGACCAGACTTTGGTCTCTATAAGGGCCTGACAAGGTCGGTGGTTATTCCAGAAAAGATCCTTAGAAGGTCATAAAACAAAGTACACACACAGCTGATGGATATTCCACGTGCTGAATTCAGATGTGTTGGCCTGTCCAGCGCAGCCCGCAGCCCAGGGGAGGGTCCTGGTGAGTCTCCAGACTACAGATGCTGACATTAAATTAAAAACTGAGTGACCCACTTCATCTCCACCCACAGCTCCTCAACATTTGTGTGTCTGGGCTTTTCTTTTCTTTTCTGTGCAAAACCAAATGTGACTTGTATGACTCACTGCACGTGTTGCACACAGAAATGCTCAAAAAAAAAAAAAACTTTAAAAGCAGAACACCAACAACTCTGTTGTGCTATTTAATAATGCTCTCCTGGAAAGCTCAACTCTGAACCTTAATGTGATTAGCCACTGGTTTGGGTCTAAACCAAGGGTTATCCTCGCCAACATTACTAGTATTGTAATCTAAACCTGCCAGCTGTTCTGCAACCATATGGAAAATGGATCCTATCATAATGTCTTGTTTCATACTTGCTTTCTGGTGTGAGATTCTCCACAGTTGTGTGCGTCTGGTTGGTCATCAGGATGGACACCTCTTTCCCATGTGGCCCGGTGGTTGTGGACACAACCTCATACTCTGACAGACAAGAGAAACAAATCACACTCAGGCAGTTTCATATTTAAGCTCTGACCATTTCTACCAGACACTGGTGGGCACAGTTCCCCTAAAGCACTGAACTAATTTCCTGATTAGTGACTGAAGCCTTAACATAAACATAGGAAAATGACCAACAAGCAAGAGAGCTAGAGATTCTCAGCAACTGTTTAATTACCACCTTAAGTGAAAGGTCTGTTTAACAAATCATCTCCCGACACTGCATGGACACATGTAAGGCTGTGAAATGTCAATGATGAGGCTTAAGAGAGCAACATATATGTGGATCATGTTGACTCTGAAGAAAGTTCCATGTGACTGTGTTTTATCAGTGCTTTTGAGTTAGCTTTTGCTGACATTTTCAATGCATTAATTAGTGCTTTAGAACTAGGGGACCTAAAATCTGAATTAGTAATTTAGGGCAACTAATTTTTAGATTAGTGCTGCTCACCACTTCTACCAGACTATTGATCAGAGTGACATCATTTAATGTCTGGGATTTAAGAAATAGAGGCCTGTAAACTGTAAAAAACTTAGTAAAGCTTAGTAAACAACTTAGTAAAGCTGTTAATTTAGACCAAAATCAGACTAAAAGCCAATGATCACTATTTGTTATTTAATGTTTTTAGGGGGGTTGACATCCCCAGTCCTTGCTGCATGTCAAAATGTTTTAATATTATTATTTTTTTTTACAAAACACTGCCTTACATGTACATTGATTACTTATAGGTACATTGGTGAGATTATTAGAGTACCATAAAATATGTGTATGTGTCAATTGGCAACATTGTGAAGCGTTTTGCTAAATCTAGATGAAATTAAAAAGGTGTTAGTTGTGAACCCTTTATCATTTTGTTACAACTCAAACTCAAAGCTTGAGAATTAGAGAATTTATTTTTAAAGTTCACCATGAATTAATCCATTTCCTTCTTCAACCTAATTCATAATAAGTTGCTTTTCCCACAATTCTCAATAGGTTCAATAAAACACCATTAAGGGGGAAATAAATCTTGGTTTGATTTGTCTTGATGCAGCTCAGTAATCCAGGTAGAAAAAATCAAAAAGAAAAAAATAAGTAGGTCCTCTGGACGGGTTCTTCTTTA
>JARVGW010000136.1:18985288-18997788 GCA_031762495.1 Anablepsoides rubrolineatus
TTTAATGGTGGACGGTTTTTCTTCACAAAAATGGCTTCCTTTACTCCTCTCTCAAACCAACGTTCCTCTCTATCAAGAATGAGAACATCTTCATCCCTAAAAGAGTGACTGCTGGCCTGTAGATGAGTGTAAACTGCAAAGTTCTGACCTGATGATGTTGCTCGTCTGTGCTGGCTCATTCTTTTGAACAGTGGCTGTTTTGTTTCCCCGATGTATAACTGATCACAGGCCTCCTGACACTTAACATGAATATACTATGTTACTCTGTTTTTACCGGGGAACTGGATCATGTACATCAGATGGTATTAATGTGTTGCTAAAATGTAATTACAGCTGTTATGGTGTATTGTGATTTTGTTAGGACTTGGACAGGGTGGCCAGGCTCAGCTTTATAGTTTAGGTGAGGAGCACCGTCATCTTCTAGGTAGGTGGAGCTCAGAGTTGAGGTGCTGCTCCTCCACAGCTCCACATGCTTTGCTTCACATAACAAATCTACTGGCAGATATTATTTTATATTCCCTTCTTTTTATGAATAAAATAAAGAATAAATATCAGATACATCTTTGTAAGGAAAGAACTTGATATGTCTTAAAAGATAGACAGGGTCCTTACTCTGTGATTGATTTTTTTTTCAAAACCTAAACAAATATAATAATCTAAATCTAAAATGTAATCTAAAATAATCTAAAATGTATAAAAAAACAAAACTAAAAGTCTCAGTGACCCAGATGAGCTGGATGAATGAAGTTTACTCAATAAGGCACACCCCTGTCAGTCTTTTGTGTCTCCACTCTGTACCTCTGGTGTCATTATCAGACTTCTCCCAGTCGAGGATGACGAAGGACGGGCAGCCTTCCACTGTAACCACAGTGAGGTTGGACGGCGCCGTCCGGGGAGGACCGGTCACATTCTGATCGCTGCCTTCCTCGTCAGGGAAGTAAGCCATGGAGGAAGTGATGGAGCACGGCTCATCTGGCTTCTTATCTGTCTTGTAGATGACATGTGGAGCTGCACGCAGACACGAGAAGAATGTTTTGATTTGAAACACAGCAAACTCAGGGATTTTAGGACTGGCGTGAAAAGGATGAAATCTTACCAACAAAACGTTTTTTGCCCATGACGTCTACATCAGATGCAGGCAGGGGTCTGAATATGGACGAGTTTTCATACATGTCAAAGCGGCTGCCTGAAAGGGAAACAATGAGGAGGAGGTGGGGTTAGTTGGATGTTGCCAGCACTCCCTGGCAGCTCTCTGCGTCCTCTTATTTTACAGCCCTGGCCGCTGACTCCAGCAAGCGAGCCCAGCACCTGCTCTGGTCTGCACAAAGACTCTTGATACTAAAAAATTGATCTAACAACTTTGCACATGTGCACCTTTACCCAAATATCTAGCTCACCTTCTTGTGCTGCAAAAACAGTATTTTGCTCTTGTGTGTATAACAATCTGGACATTATGAGAACATAATCGATTGTTTTTCATGAAAAAAGCTTTAAATTGCTCCTACTGTTTACAGCAGGGATGGATGTGGTCGTCTGCTGCTTGCGCTCCTGCTTTGGTTTGGCTGTGACCACCGGGAATGGTTTCAGGATAGACTCCTTGTCTTCTTGTTTCAGGTCCGTAAGTTTATCTGAGGACAGGAGAGGGGAGAAAGAGAGAGTAGATATCAGCTCTTCTCTCACATCATCTGACTCACAGCAACACACAGTTGTGATCCATCTGCTCTGGCCATCTTCACAGAGCAACCCAGAGGCCTTTTTCCTGGCTGCTGAAAGATCTGATATCCCTTATGTGCCTAAAAGATGATAGAGAGCTGCCAAGAATTCTCTGTACAAACTAAAGGATCCTGAAATGCACTAACAAAACACATATTCTCTTGCTCTTTACCCAATATGATGTTTAAGGTTTGTTAATGTTAAGATAAAGGCTTCTTTGTGCAGAAGCAAACGTTTGAACTAACACTAATTTAAGATGTGAGCATTGTTTTCTTGCTAAATACAATGAATCATGCAGCACAAAAAGCCCTGCAGAATAGATCCTGTGGTGTAAAAAAGGTAAAGTCACTGCATCAAGTGATGTAAAATACAAGGTATGCCCTTCTGGTAAAACAATATAGGAGATGAGATGAGGATAAATGGAAAATATGTCTTCAATCAGGTCTAAAGCCAACATTAAAACCACATATTGTAGCTTTATGCATTGTGTGACTTGATGCAGTGACTTTATGAAGCCTTTAACACTGAATTATTCTTTGTTGGTAAGACATAAAGAGTTAAAATTACCTTCTGCTATCCTAAAAACAATCCTAACTTGATCACAAACTGCAAGAGAACTTCCTAAATGGATTATTTTAATTGAAAAACCTCTGATTTAATTCATGGGTGGATTTTTTTTCAAAGTGCCATCTACACAAAGTCATTCATTGTTCCTAACCTTCCCACAGAACTTCACTTCTTGTTATCCAGTAAAGTGCCCTGAGGCAATGTTTGTTGTGACTTGGCACTGTATAAATAAACTGAATGGATTTGAAATATAACTGGTCTGGTTTAGGTTCATGACTGTTTTTGGTTAAGTCTAGAAAAAAAGAATGATGTCTTCATACCAGAAAAATTAAACTGGAACCTAGTTCTTCTGTTGTCCTTTGAATGAGTCTGACCTTTGCTTCATCTGGGTTTGGACACTACTAGGGCTGCAACAATACATCAATCCACACTGCTAAATTGATTAAATTATTAATGAATTAATTACATTAAGGCAAAACAAAAACACTGATCTATCGTCATCATGCACCTGATGTAGATCAATATCCCACAACACAAAAAATTGTGTTAGATGAACATATATATGCCTTTGTGTTATGATTAAGTTTTTCCTGATGGAATAGCCTCCACACAGATGTATTTAAATCTTTGTTTTCATCTGACTGTGTATGGGATTACAGTGTAGATGACTAATATTGTGTGGTCTGAAAACATTCCTCATTGATCGCCTCACCGTCATCTTTGGATTCCCCCACCAGATTGGGTTTCTTGTTCTCAGGAGGGTGCAGAACTGCAGAACATTGTGGGAAATAAACAACTATTTTAGATTAAGTTTGCAAACAAAACAGTGAAATAAAAGTCGAAATAAATCTGCTTTTGGATTAATATAGCTGTGCAACACAGATTAAAATATGCCAAGTTGAAGGTGCACGCAGAGGGAGATGTTTAGAAAGACAAAAGTCTTCAAACATATGTTGTGCTGAAAATGAAACAAGTGCAAAAACATCGCTCAAGCAAAATAAGCAACCAAATCTTGTGTCTGTGAAAAGCATCAAACGTTTTTGTGCAAAGCGCAACCTAACTATGTCTCCTGATCAAATAAAACCAATACGGCAGATAAAACTATACAATTGTTTGAAAGGTACTCTTCTAAAAAACACAAATTTCAAAATCCTAAATGTAAAATAAAAACATCTGGTCTGATAATGTCTAACTTTGTTCTAGTTCAAGCTGGTTCAGCCTGACTGCAGCGATAAAAACAACCAAATATGGTAAAAAAAAAAAAACTAAAATATTACATCACTTTCACTGTGAACCAATAATGAACACAAAAATTGTTTAACTTCAACAAATTGGATGATAAATGATTCCAAAGTTTATGTTTTGATATTTTAGAAAAGGTGAAAAAGCTCTAGGAGTCTTGACGTGTGAAACTTTCCTTACATGTTTCCTATGCAAGATATTTAAACGTAACAGTGATTTTTTTATTTTTGATTTGTTCCAAGATCTTCCACTTTGTTTATACTTTGTTGGTTCATATCTTGACGACTCATGAAAGCTTATTCTGTTGACAAGATACAATAATAATCTATGTTCTAAGTCTACAACACATTTCTTTTGGACCTGCTTTCTCTTTCCTGGCTCTGACTTCCTCCTCGTTGACATAAATCAGTGATTTCTGGGCTTTTGCTGCCAAGACAAAAGAGTTGAAGAAAAAAACCAAAAAACGAGACAACATCTGCCAGCAAGTCTTACTGATTACTGCTGTGAATAGAATCCAGGGGTGCCTCTGACCCACAGATGGTGAAGCTGGGAGTTAATGTTAAACATGTGCTTCCACATGATTCAGAGCAGTGATGGAAGAATTTAAAATCACTTCTTTAAAAAACAAAAATAAAAAAATGTAACAGCTCAGATGAGTGACGTCATGCTTGACTCAGCAAAAAAATGAAAAGTAAGAGATGAAAAATCTGCTTTTTATACAGCAAATTGAGAAAGTTTTCACCTCAATAGATACATTTCTGTTTTGTTTCCTTACAACCTGGAATTTAAAACTGATTATAAGGAATAAATCTACAAAAATACGTCAGAATAAAAAAGTTAGAAATTGAATTGAATGTGTTTTGAATAATAAGTGAAGCATAAACCTACATTACCTACAGAAACTACAGAATTAGCACAATTTTTATTTATTTATTTTCATTTAATCCTTTGTTTTACCAGGAGAGAAAACTCATTTAGATTAAAAATATAATTTAGACCTCATTTACAAAGACAGGATCCTCTTGTTGCCTGTCAAACTGTTAAATTCAGATAGCCCCCAGGATCAACCCCAATTGAACCAATTCCACACAGGTGGGAGATAAAGTTGCAGAGACAGAGTTGGAGTTTGCCAAAAGAGGGTTATCCACACATACTGGTAAGGAAGATAAACCTGATGGAGCTAAGCAGCTCTCCATAGGACCACCATAAACTGCACAGAGCAGGGCTTCATCCAAGAAAATGTCATTGCTTGAAAAATTATCAAGATAAACCATTTGGAATTTGTTCCCCAAATATGTAGAAGACGTTGTGGACAGATGAATGAAATAAAACCTATTTGAGACTAGCTTCAAAACTTTGAGAGGGAAAAAAATCCAAAGCGACAGATGTGCCAAGCTCAAGGAGACAGACCTGAATAGACTCGTCCCTGTTTTCACAGAGAAATAAAAGGTCCTACAAATTTTAGACTTTGGGTTGAAGAAATTAATAGTTATGCACCCTCAGCTGTTTTTTTAAGCTTATTTATATATGCTGAATAAGTTGCATCTTCTATGTAATCTGTTATAGTCATGATAATAGTTAGGTCATATTAACTGAAACATATTGTTGGGTAATTTGTCATTGATTAACTGACATTTTAGGTACAGTCTTATATTTTCTACTTTGTGAATGATAGCAGTGAATTACTTCAAAAAGTAAGATAATCAACAAGCCTGTTTAACGTGTTCCTCACTCCAGCAGAGTAAACACAAAATGTTTTACATTTCAGGAAATGTAGGTTCTAGGGTAAGACATCAGATCAGGTTTTATCAAACATTATGAGAACATGTGATGAGTGTCTGTTTTGTTTATGTTTCTCTAGAGCCACAGAAAGGCTCAGAGTAAAATGGTGTCTTTAGATCTGAAAATAAACATTCATCTGAGAACTTAATTGGTTTTCTGAATGTTATTCATGCTTGTAACCTGAACAATTATTTACGATCTTTATGAATGCTCCAAAATTATTTTTAAATCCCAGGTTGTAACAAAAAACAAAAATCAGAAATGAAAGTACTAAAAATTATGAATTTTAAACAAAAGAAAGAAAGAAACCATAAAAAAACCAATGAGCTTATGAAATTTTGAGATTATTTGGTTCACAAAACCCAAAATGCCTCAATAAGGTACAGAATTTTATTTCCTGAAAGCAGCTCTGAGGTGTGGAGGAAGTCCAACAATGTATTCTGAGCTCGTACTGCAGCTACAAGTGACAGACAGATGGATGAACCAAATCAGGTAGGTGCTGGAAAAAAATGTGAACCAACCCTCAACTTTTAAAAAGATGAAGATTAGAGAAATAGCTTCCAGAGAAGGATAAATACATACAATCCTAAAAAACTGGGAACTGAAAACTGGCTACAAAAGCTGTTTATAAGCTAGAATAACTGCCAAGGAAGAGCCCCTAATTGCCCACCACCCCTTTCTTTTGCTTTGAACCCAGAAAAGACAGACAGCAGATGTGCTGTCCTGAACTTCACAGATTCTTCTACTTTTCTAGTCTTCGTTATGACAAAAACTTTGACCAGGAGTGCCAACAGTTTTGCTTGGCATTATTAAAAACACACTCTGTGCTTCAGCGTGCAGGCCGACATGCAGAACTGCTATTAGAGTTGCTTCCAGTGAGCCTTGCGACTCCTTGAAGGCCTCTGAAACCGTCAAAGTTTCCAGCAATAACACAAACCATCTGTGACGTGGGACCGAAGCACAATCCGCCTCTGCAGCTCCAAACAATGGAGCCGGATAAACAATAACCATTCATACATGTCATCCAAACAAGGTTTTACTTTCCATTTAATTACTCTAATTACCTGAGCCTGTCTTGGAACAGAATAGAAGCCAGTTAAGTGTCAAAAGTCATGATTATATGTGGCTTAAATCTCAGTCAAGGATCAATTATGGTGAATATACAAATCAGAAAATAGCACGGCTTAAGACAAAAAATGAGCAGAGCATGAGAAGCGCAGATCTGTAAGAGAATGTGACAAATCTTGGTTTGTCTTTACCAGGTTTCTCTCCTGGCCACACCACAGGTTTGGGAAGAGAATTACCCCTGTGATGGACTCCATTGGCTGCTGGAGGGAGAGAAAGCTCTGTTATGATCAAAACACCAAGAAGAAAAGAAAAGTCAAAAATGATTTGTAAAAAGTTTTATGTCTTCTTAACATGTCTGTTTTTTTGTGTTGTTAGTGTTGCGACACCTGGGGTTTGTGTGTGTGTGTGTGTGTGTGTGTCAACAAAACACTCAGTCTTTCCTGGAACCAGTCTTTTTCTTTCCTACCTTATGTTTTGTTTCAATTTATTATTTTTTTCTAATAAAACACTTTTAATAAATGCTTGCTTCCGTCTCCTCCCTTTTTTTTGTTATAGTTTTCCAGACGAGCCATAGCAAATTGGGAGCTCATCCAGGATTTAAAACTGGAACCTTTTGCAATGTTTTGGAGAAGACTTTAAAGCACACATTTAAAAAAAAATCTTTTTGTATTTTCTGGTCTCCTTTCAACAACTGTTTAGGAAATGCACACGCTTCAAAGTGGAAAAACAGAGACAGAATTAGAGACTATGGAGGCTCTACTGAGCTCCGGTCAGCAGCTGTCAGCTGACTTCACCCTTTAGATGAAATGAATGAGTTTGGTGCACGTCAAATAAAGATGCAGATCTACAGGAACGTTCAGTAAAAATGAAAGGAGAAAAGCATGCACATTTCTTTCTGCAGAATAATTTACTAATTAACAATAATTACATCAAAGTTGGCAATAGTGTACATAAGCATTTTTCCTAGGAGGGGCCCAGAAAATGTGATTGGCACAAAAGATTATGTCATTCCCTTCACAGACTGAAGCATTTTCTAGCTTCCTCACAGTTGTATAGACTGTATATATGTATTACTATTCTATTGATCCAGTTGAATGCATTTTGTTCTATTTATGAATATAAGTAGTCACACTACATGAATCCTAGGTTGATAAAAAGCCCTTGTGAGTAATTTACAATCTTCACATAATGATTAACATACTGCTTTGATTTAATATTGTGGGGGTTTTTTTTCCCTCTGAGCATTTTTTATCTTCTCCTTTGTCAAAACTTGGTTTTTGATGAAGATCCAAATGGAAATAAAATGTTTCCAATCATTAAATTATTCCTGTCATAGGGAGTGAGTGTATGGGCTTTTCTTTATTTAGACACCCCGACGCTTACTCCAACTCTTCTTGTAAGTAATAAATCTGCGCCCTAAGATTTCAGTTTAGCTTAACTTGTTCTTTCAAGATTTAAAAAAAAAAGATTTGACTGAAATGTGCTGTAGAAACTGATGCTGACATTAGGATGCTTCTGCAGCTTATGGTGAAGGTGCTGAATGCATGTTCTGAGTTTAGACACCATATGTCCTGTAAGATGTGAAGCAAAAAGGAACAAAACATTAAGAAAGAAATTAAGAACCATTTGTGTGGCTAAAGAAATAGCAAAACGTTTGTCTTCCATAGATAAAGAGGAAGCAGCTTCAGAAACAGAAACAAGCATTACCCTCAGGTGTGACGGAGCTGTGAGAGGAGCCCTTGGATTGAGAGAAAGTTCTCACACCCTGAGTGGAGGGAGAAGGAACCCCGGTGACAGGCACTGTGGCATTTCTTCCTGCTTTAAGAACTGATGAGTTAATGGGAGAACGAGGAACTTCATCAATGGATGATTTGATGATTCCAGGGCCTGTGGACCAGAAAAAGGCAACTGGTAGTTATAAAAGATTTACATCTTAGCCTGGGAAATTAACCTAGACTGAACAAATTATTCAGTGAAACACAGAAAACAACACGGACAATGAATGAAATGATAAAGCACACAATGAGACCCAACGCTGGACAGAGTGCTGTGGTTACAGGTGGTCAGGGGTAAGACGGGTCTGCTTGACGTGAACATGGAGACAGGGACAACAATGGGGTGTTTGGTGCCAGGATGGAGATGGAGAAGGATAAACTATATACATCTTGTGACTTGACAGATAAACAGATGGTGACATGATTGTCATGGTTTTTACCATGAGTATAACTACCAGCCTTCTCTGTGGCCAAGGCAGGTCTTGGTAAAGGTTTGGTCTCCTCCTGTAGATTAGGGGCTGTATGAAAGAAAAAAATACTATTTATCTGGGTCAAAAAGAGTATATTGTAAACATTTAAAGGGAGCATACGCTATGGGCTTATTTGTAATTACCTAACAGTATTATTAGTATTTCAATCAGAGATTACACCAATGCAATCATTGGAAAAGATATACGTCGTGTCCAGAACCAACTTTTCAAGAATATAATTAAACTTATTAAGATTTTAGAACATCTAAATAATTGCTCCCTTTAAAATGTATTTTTATGCTTGACTGAGGAGTGGTGATGTCAGAAGGAAGGGTCTTTACCCTTATGAACTGCCTTCACTGGGGTATCCTTGGAGTGGTCAGCCTGGGTCCTGGTTTGAGGCTCTGACTGAATGCTTGGCTGAAGTTTTGGATGTGGCCCAGATGCAGGATGCTCCTCTGGGGGAAGTGTGATTTGAAATGGGCTCTTTGATGGAGAATGTGACTGGTGGGGTGTTTGAATTGTCGTCTGTTCTTGTAGGTTTTTAACTCTAGGTTTTGGAGTGAGCATTCCTGGTTTTGTCGGTGAGTGGAGCTTGGCCAGGTTCTTAGGTTCAGATTGTGTTGTGGGCTTAGATTTAATAAAAACTGTGTTTGGTCTTTGGGGTGGTTGGGTTGACTTTGTTTGTTGTGTCGTTGGTTGAGGTTGTGTGTGAATTTGTGGCCTAAAATTAGAACTAGTTTCTGGCTGCAGTTGAAAGTCGGTGTGAATTTCTGGTGGTGCTTCTTGGATACGAGGTGTGTTCTGAGGTGTGGGCTGAATGGTTTGCTGACTTATCATCATCGTGGGCTGAGGAGCTGGTTGGAATTGTGCCGGCAGCTTGTTCTGAGTCATTAGCAGTGGTTGTGTAGGAGGTAAGCTCTGGTGGTTGGTCGTTGGTGTTGGTTGTGACTTTGGTTCATACTGAGGCTGCAGTGTGGTTTGATGAACTGGTTGAAGATGTGGTTCTGGTTTAGGTGGTGACCATAAGTGGGTCTGCAGTAAGGGCTGAGTTTTTTCTTGGGGTTCTGATTTCATTTGGAGTTCTGGGGGGGATGTTGCAAGTGGTTCTGGTACACTTTCTATGTGGGGATTTGGTGAGGGCTGTAAAGTCGTTGGCTGTGTTTGTTGAGTTTGTGCATTAGGTTGAAACTGAGACGTTTGTTTTGAATGGCCTTCATGATTTTCCTGTTTGGCTTGGTATACTGGCACAGATGCCATGGTGACTGTGACAGGGGAGAGCCTGAGAACTAAAGGGACTTTTGGAGAAAGAGGCAAAGGAGATCGGATGAGTTCTGCTCCTCCTGGGAGATGTGAAAGAAAAAAAAACATGGCTATAAAGCCAAGCCACAGTCTTCTATAAGGATAAATTACAAAAAAAGATATATTTAATTATTTAAAAAGAGGTTAACAACCATAAAACAGTGTAAAAGTTGCTGTCTGATCTGAAGATGAAACCTCAAGAATAAGATCATAAAAAAGAAATGCATAAAACAAAACTGTATGAGAGAAAATCAGTCATTAAACAGCACAAAACTCCTGACATTCAATAATCAATTCAACTGCACGTCTTTATGATCCAACAGATCTGTTCAAAGAAGTAGAAATAAATAAGCTTGAAAGATCAGATTGGCTAAAACGGTGCAGCTCACTGCAGAAAATAAAACAGTTGAGTTCCTTCTCTGGAAAAAAAACTCCTTTAGATGTCTTTGGAAAGAAATAATTTACTGTATATCAAATTTATAAAAGCACATCTATTTAAAAAATGATAAATGTAAAGAAATGTTAATGAAAGGATAGTGTATCAACATAAGAAACAAAGATAAGAAATGTGTCGCTCTGCTGGGAAAAAGGGTAACATCTGTTTAAGGTAGATTTTTCATGTACTGTAGATAGAAGAAAATAATCAATCAATTATATGTTCTGTAAAAAAAAAAGATGTTTTAGTGTGTGCTTCATAAATGAGAAAAAACAGAGGTTAGATCTGTAACATGTTAGAGGTGGCTGAAATATGTTGTCTGATGAGGAAACACTCAGTGGTTCTTAAAAGTCAACTTTTGACTTGTACTTTTTTAAATCAAGACAGAACGCATGATAAAATCATAAATAAACCGTATTTTGCAAATAAATCAATAAAAAAAACAACAGAAGCTTAAGAGCATCATCAAACATAACCTTAAGTTCTTGTGTTTTCTCAAAGTCATGCATCTCAGACCACTTACCTCACATCCATCAGATGAATTTCACATGGAAACTGTGCTTGCTCATGCAGCTATTTAAACAAACTCAACGATTACACACGGCTGAATGAAGAACCATAGAGCATTTTCAAGAAGAATCAGATTTATTGTTTACCAGTTGGCTGCTTGCTGACCACAGGCAGTTTGGGTCCGGCAGTGGGTGGAAATTCCTGTCTAGCAGTTGTGATAGAAGGAGCTGAGAAACATAAAGTGAGTTAGTAGACCTGAAAGAAAAGTGATACTTTGTATAAAGAACAAACATTGAAATAAGAGTCCCTGCAGGTCATGTCTTAGGTTCTTTCCTATCACTGATCTCTGAACTTTAGGTCAGAAAAGTCTTTACCAAGAGTTGTTTGTGGCATTAGAGTCCGGGAGATGGGCTGTTTGCCCTGGGTCTTGTTTTGAAGAACTGCTAAAAACAAAAGAAAACCTTTAGTAATAACTTCTGATGCATTCAGAAACATTTTCTCTATACCACAGTGCATAAATCCTTTCAGAAATGTTTACTAAATGTTTATAAAGTGATGATGAATCTTTCATAAAATCATTTGGGAATACAGAAATCATAGAAAACTCAGTTAAAGAAAATATCATCTGAAGATGATATCTGAAGAGCAGATTTCCACTAAAACAACATAAACTCAAAATGTTTCTAGTAGTTCTTATGTTAGGTCTTTTTATGACTGATTTGTTTATGTTGGCACTATTTTCACAACACATGAAAATTCTTCTTGCTCCAAAATGTAATCTTATGTTTAAATTTCCATTCCTCTGGTCCAATCCCAAGTCAAAAAGTAAAGACTGTATCACTGGTTGATTAAGACAACATGGCTTTCATTTTTAAAGAGATAAGACGATTTCTGCATGAGCCAGATTACATAATGGAAAATGTGTTGTTAAGAGAACTGTAACTCTTCCTTGAAGGCTCAGAAATAGTGCATGAAGAACTGAGTGTCCCTGATTAGTTGTGTATAATCTGGTTTATTTATCCTAACAGCAGTAGCTAATTCTGAAAACAAATTCACTTTGTTTAGCTTCAGTGCTGAATCCTAAAAAGATGGTGAAGGCACAAAACAATCTGAGAAAATTCAGGTTACAATACTGTATCAGTTCTGATTCAGTGTTTTAGACTGATAATAATGTGTTTTTCATTGGCTCACCATGTTGAGGAGGGAAGGGGAATGATTTAGGACCAGGAGGAAAGGGTTTCTGAAAGAAAAACACAAGAAGAGGTTGTTAGTTACCCCTTTATACTTTTAAATCAACTATTTTAAGTTTTATATCATGTTATAATGTTATCTCCTCATCAACAACACAGTGTTGCTTTGATTGATTAATGCATGTTTGAGAAATCCTTGAATCTCCTTTTGTAGCCGTGTGGAGCTGTCTAAATGCTTGCTGGCACAAAGCATGGCCTGTCTGTACAAAGCTGCTCCAGTCTGCAGCTGAGCTCCTGCCCCACAGAGCATTCCTCCACTGAAGCATTGTTATGAAGACATGGGAGTGTCTGAAACGGTAGGAGGTTCTTAAAGAGACAGTGGCCAGTTTCAAGGTGTTTGATAGGCTATGATGCAAAGTCACATTTATTTTTCATAGCAACTGAA
>JARVGW010000136.1:19003307-19021475 GCA_031762495.1 Anablepsoides rubrolineatus
TCCATCCATCCATCCATTCATCCATCCATCCATCCATCCATCCATCCATCCATCCATTCATCCATCCATTCATCCATCCATCCATCCATCCATCCATCCATTCATCCATCCATTCATCCATCCATCCATCAAGCATTAAGGTGCATCAGTCTCTGCATTCCTAAATTACAGTGTTCCTTTCATTGTGCAGTATTATTCTTCCGACTGATCCATAAATCAGTCCAGTCAATTCTAAAAACATTCAAATATAAATTTACTGTGTGCATAACATACCACAGGACTGATGGGGCGTTTATAGATCTTCCTGATGAATTTCTCTATAAAGGTAAAAAAAACATAGAAACTAAGTCAGTGGAATTGGCTGAAAGCAATGCAACTACATGAAATCCTATGTAAACACAAAGTTGTTGTTGCTATCATCTCAAAATCTTTTAGTTCTTTGCAAACATTTTTCAACAAATATATGAGGGGGGGGCATAGACATGAAGGAGATTTTTGAACAAGATAACAAAATCACAAAGAGATTTTTTAAGGGGCTGAGTTTCCACAATAAAATGTAATAAATCATTCTAAGTATGCAGACACATATGGTTCAATACAACGTTTGTATTCATTTGCTAGGATGATTTTGACCCTTTAGCTACAATAATTAACCAACTCTTTGGTCAATTACATCATCAGCATTAGTGTGGCATAAATCCTGATTGATAAACTAGCTTGTGTATTCTGCAACAAATCCTTTACCATATCAAGTATTAGCATGTGCAAAAGTCCTGAGCTGCCTGATGTATTTGGAGGGAGCAAGGTTTGTATGCTGCATCATTTTAGTTTATTTTTAGTCATTTTTGAGTCTACTTTTTTTAAAGTAGAAAAAAACAATACTTTATTACACTTACAAAAACTTAAAGCAATCCTCGGTTAACATGGACTATGACTTATAAATACTATGAAAGAAGCTAAAGAAAACACTGATGATTGAAGACTTTATGAGTAGCATTGATGAATCAAACGTACTCTGGAGGACCGGTGTGCTGATGTTGTGAACCACTGGCTTGCTCCACGTTCCGGTGCCGTCTTTAGAATTAGACTGGACTCCAAACTCATAGACCGTGTTTGGCTTCAGATTGTCGATGACCGTGTCACTTGTTGGGCAGGTCTGGTAGTTCCACTTTCTGTTCTTCTCACGATACCGCACCGTGTAGTGTCTGAGCCCAATATAGCAGAACAAAAAATATTGCACATTACAAATATATTATTACATGAGTTTAAGTGTTTGAATTGAGATTTTTCAGTTGTGTTTTTAAAAAATAACTCTACTCACTCCTTGTGGATATTTTGTGCCAGATGTAATTAAAGTGTGTGTTTGTGTTTTATTCAATACAAGTGATGAATCTGTCAGCTCACCCGTCTTCTAAACAGTCATTCATAACATTCCCTTCATAGGGGATTTTCAGCAGAGTTCCCCAGGACAGGATAACTGAGGTGGGCGTCACCGACCCAATGACAACGTTCAGCGGCTTCTGCAGTTGTACTTTACCTGAAAGGAAACAAAGTAACTTACTTTGACATTTAGTTTTCTCAGATTTTCCATCTATCTGATGGTCAGGGTTGCTTCCTCAAAGCAACAAGTTGCATCCTGCAGTTTGACAAACCATTGCAGAGACAGACCAACATGCATACACTAAAGTCAATTTAGAATGTTTTCACACCTGATAGTCCGGTAGACTTGATTTGACTGGGAACCAAAAGTGCAACATTTGTTCATATGTATCTCAGTTGGTGCAGTACGCATTCACTCTGCACTGTGTCAAACAAAACAAACCCTTTGTGCAACCCATTCACCCCCTGGCCTGTGGTGGCGCTGCACCAAGAACCACTGAAGGAAACAACATGAAAACACTGAGCACAACTTCCTTCTTCACAAAATGTAAAATTTTAGCGGTTGCAAGATTTTTCTTTTGTTTGTGGCAAATGTGCCAAACAAACATTCCTCAACAACGAGCTGGGCATGAGCAGAAGACTAGAGAATGTCATTTTTCACACAAGAAGGTGGAGATATCTCCGTATGCAGCAGCATACACTTCATAGCAGTGATGTCCACTTTATACTGACGTCCAGCAAGGTGTTTTTGTAAATTTATAGTCTTTATTTGAATCAGTTTTTAGTCTGCTCCCATCAGGTTTCTGCTAATTAAAATGTGTTTGTGTGCTTTTCTACTCATACAAGATATGAGTAACTTTATTACTATTTTTACTCACTGGCTGTGTCTCAATTCATGAGTTGCAGACAACGTAGACCATGGCTGCAGTCGATGTGGGACATAGGCTGCTCGTTTTGGCTGCATAAATAGCTGTGAAATGAGATGTTTACCCTTTAGAAGACGTACGTTTGTGTGGCCCCGCTCTATCATATCGCTTCAGTTGTTTTTTCAAGGTATGACTTCATAAAATTCAGTTTAAATAGAAGGTAGAATGTTAAAATGAAACAAATAAAAAGCATAAATAATTTGGGTTTAGCTCTATTAGTATTTGTAACTTTTATTTAACATCTCATTGCAACAAAGGTTTCTTCAGCTAAGTTGTTTAACTCACATTTTTCGGATAAAACTCCAAATTCCATCACTAAAAACAAAAAAACTCTGCCATAAAATAATTTAAAAAAACTTTGCCGTCTTTGTTTTTCTGTGTAATTTGCTGACAGCATAATGAATTCTGGGACACCATTGGCAGTGTAAGACACTCAGATGCATGTGTAGGCGCCTATGAATTGGGACAGATGACGGCATGGAGCAGCGATACAAGTGGTCTACAAATGTGGCTGACATCGGCTGCAACCCATGAATTCAGACACAACTATCATTGTTTTGCTTGTATTTACCCAGAATGCCCTGTGCTGTAGTCTACTTTCTACCTTTGGAGCAGTTTCCAGTCCACTTGACATTCAAACTGCACCAGAGATCACTTTAACTGAACTGAGACCTAGGTTTGTAAGTTGACCAGACTTTGATTTTTTTTTTGGTCCGTATCAGAGTTGGATCATGCAATCTCCAGCCCCACATCAAACTAAACTTTCTAGACAAATGAACTAGAATTCAAAAAACATGAACTAAACAAGGCTGGTGTGTATGCACCCTAAAACTGACATGCTTCTTGTTCAGTAGGGGTAAGAAACAGCAGCACCTGGAGAACAGGTATGATGTGATTAACATGCAAACTCCATACAGACTGACCCAAATCTGCTATGACACACTTACTAACCACCTTTAAAAAGCTTTTACATAGTTGAGAAGATTAGTTGTGAGGCCTACCTTTGCACTGCTTCTTCACCTCGTTAGTGAGAATAGGCTGGACAGCTACAAGGTATTTGGGCTCAGCATCTGAAAACAGATGTAAGAAACTGAGTGTCTTTGCTTGTTTAAATGCATTAAAACTTGTTTTTCTTTTTGTTGTTGTTTGTCTTACCAAACTCTGTCTCATATGGCTGTCCATTCTCAGGCAGCTGAATGAACTGTTTGGAGAACATGCTGCTTCCGTAGCCCAGGATGTAGCCCTCCAGCTTAGTGTCGGTGTTCGGGCGCAGAAACTTCATCACTATGGTGTCTCCTTTGGTGCTGATGCGGACCTTCATGTTCTGACGCCTCACTGGGAAACAAGAAAACCAAAAATGTGCTTTAAAATATACAGTTCACATGTGTTTATGAGAAGATTGTAGCTTTAAAGACAGGGGAAAACAAAATCATTACACAGCTAAAAGTTAAGTCCTTACATTTTTCATGACAGAAAGAGCTTTAGAGCCTCTGCTAGTATAAACTGACAACACTTTTGAGCCAAAAGGGACTTCTGATGCTGATCCACAGCGCAAAGAAGATAAATAATAGAAGAGGACAAGAAGTAGAAGGTTGGCTGAAATAAACTGACACAAAGTCAGAAATCTTCTGGCTTTGACAGAAAACTGTAAATCAGAAAACATTTGCCTAAAGTCATGGAGAGGAGTCAGAATACAAATTCATGGGTACAGAAACAAAAAACAATAATGAAAGCTTTATTTGCAGCCCAATATGTGAACCTTCTTGAGTAGTTTATTATAGGAATACCAGAAAATAGTAAGTTTTTTATGTTTAAACTAGTGTTTTGTGTTATTTTTTTACTTTATTTATTAAATTTGGCAGGTTTTTTAAGAATAAAGAATCAAATCATTTACAAAGAAAGTATAAATGTGAACAGATGAAACAAAGTACTGAGGTCTGTGAAACACAATGCATCCATGTCTATATGAAGTTTAGCTATTTTTAGTCACATATTATTGCAGAATAGTTTCAAATCTAAATCTCAGTCAAATAAAGGGTGAAATTTGCTAAAACAAGCTTAGTCCATAAAGACTCTACCCTAGAACCAATAAAACTTGGAATAGCCACTCCCAAATGCCAGTTGTGATCAATTAGATGGAGCAGAGCATTATTGGTGAGGGCAGAACACATCAGTCCTGGACTGAGCTGTCTTATGAATGAAGCTCAACTAATAAACAGGCAAGTGTTGATTTAATTGTAAAACAAAGACAAAGTAAATATGGTTTGAATTTACACTTTTGTTTAAAAAATAGCCAAGTTTTAACAGTTTTCTGACAGAGGAGGAGTTTTAAAAAGGACATCACCAGTAAAAAGTAATTATACATGATAAAACAATAAGCAGTATCCCACAGAATATCCCACCTTTGAAGCACATGTTCTGTTTATTTTGTCCATTTTCACCTTCAACATGTAGCCTGAGACCTCAGCCAGAAACAAGGCATGAAACCAGTCTGGTTGTTTATAAGAGACAAGGTGATAAAAGTAAAAAATAAAATAAAATGAGACAAACAAGGCTGGAGACGTTATGACTGAGTTATGACTGCAAGTTGGCAGATGCATATGGAACACAATCACCACACGAGAAGACTTGGATAACAAATGACAAGAATTAGATTTGAAGTTGTAAAACTCAACCTGTTTTCATAATTGTATTTCACTCACTTCTTTGTCTTTTTTAATTTGTCATGGAAATCACAACTAAAACCTGGAGACCACTAATCCTATAACAATGAGCTTTTGCACACCATTCCTTCCAGCACACGTCCTCGGCTCATAATTCAGCTCAAAACAAGATAGTGGAACTTTACTTTAGCAGTGCTGCCAGATGCTGCAAGACACCAAAACAGACAGTAGGAAAGAGGGAAACCCTGGATTTGAAAAATTCCCTTGTGCTTTTCCAGCTGTTTCCTATCAAAACGACATTTTTTTCATCTCTCTTATTAATATTTCCGATAAAATACAAGAGGGCCCCGCTCCAAGAGAAAAGGACACTGAGCATTCAAAGCCCCTCTTTAAACTTCTGGCTTCATGTTTTTTATGTCCAGAACAAGCAAACAGTGAGTCTGTCCTGTGACAGTGTGGCCATGGACCTGCCATTTGACCCACACATTATTAAAGATCTGTTCTGGCTTATCAGTGTTTCCAAAATAAAATAAATTATTCTTTGGGAATTATTCCAAAGTTCCATAATTAATCAACAGGGAGAAGGAAACTTTAAATGTCAGACTTACTACAACCCTAGGGTTACTAGGGTTGTAGTAAGTAAAGCTGTGGTCATCAAGATCTGAATTCCAGCAGATTCACACCAGAACAACAGAAATACCATCAAATAAGATTTTCCTGTTTCTCTAGTTCAAATACGCAGCAGTAGAAGCTATTTTTACAGTACAGTACACAAAATAAATGCAGCAGCATAGTTGTAACATTTCTGCTGTCACTTGCAGAAATATCAAAAATATTTATGCTAGAATAAGTAGGAAACATGTATAAAGTAGTGTTTGCATATTTATTCAAACTGAATGTTTGTTGGCCTATTTTAGACAAGTCATTGGCTCATTAATCCAGCCTGAGTTAAACCCTTTTCCTCCAAGCTGAGGTCACTCACAGCACTATCTACAACATGTAAGATATTATTTATTTCTAGTCTTTCCACAGATTATTATTTCAAACCTTCTGAGCCACAGACCAAACTATTAAATTATTTCACTGGTGCAATGTATTAGTTATAATCAACACTCTTTTCTTCACAGACAGTAGTATTTTTTGAATGCATGCTGTTCATCCAGTGTTGTACTTTAAGTGCTAATTATTACATTTATACAAATAGTTTTTAAAAGTCCAAATATAAGAAAGTTTAGACATTTTCTTTCACCTAAAAAATTAGTTTTCATTCATGTTAACATATATTATTGTCTGATCCAACCAGCCGATTGCCAGACGAGCTGTTTTCGGAGGGTTGTTGCTGATCTCCATTGGTCATTGAGGCAGGGTTACACCTTGAGCAGGTTTCCAGTCCATACTGGAACCACATGAGAGGAGTGAGACAGAAAACCCTTCACACCAGGGACACTTTAGAGCAGCCAAAAATCCAGAGTGCATATTTATGACCATAAAGAGAACATGTGAGCACCACACATAAAGATGCAGCTGAGAGCTGCAACCTTCTTGCTATAAGGCTGCACCATGCAGTCCATGGTGAAGTATGTAGCTCTTTCCTCACCTGACAGAAACAAATGTTAAAAGTTCCAACTTGGTGTTTCAACACAATGAATTGGGAACGCTTCATGCCAAGCATTCAAAATAATGAAGATATTATTCTAAGGACAGTTGACCTAACCTATATAAGCTGTAATTGAAATAACTCAGCACTGAGAAAATCTACTGTAACTCAGTAGGAGCCTTTTTGTCCACATCCTCCTCTGGAATATTAACATTCATGGAGTCTGGCCCGTGTCTGAACAAATTCTTCATATTTTAGTCCAAACACTTGGCTGCTTTCACACAGGTTTCTCCAGTCTCACTGTATATCATCCTTGTGTCATATTTATCTGCGAGCAACAGCTGTTTCTTCTTTTCTCTGCTTCATCACATCCTTCACCTCCTTCCATCAATCTTTGCTGTCCTATTTATGTTACCACCATTGTTCCATCGACATGATCTTAGTTAAACGTTCTAAAGTGCCTTAAATCTATCTTACTTTCATCTTGTCTGCTCCGATGTTAGTTTGAGCATGACACAAGTTCATGTTTGGGCAGACAAAGCTAAACAGACTATACATTAGTTGAGATCTAGCAAGAAGTTAAAATAAAGATACAGAAAGAGCATTTGAATAAAAGCATAATTATTTTAATGAAGCTTTAGAAAACACATGTAAGATGACTTCTCTAAAAGTACAGAACTGTGCTCCTTTTTAGTCCTTGATTGAAGAAAAAAATAAAAACAGATATATATCTTTCAGCCAGCAGGCGATACTTTAATCTACTGTGCTTACATCTTTGTACCACATGATCTAAAACCATATTCACTACCTTCAAAGTCTTCAACTCACAAACTGGCTGTGAAGCCCAGACTGAGAAATGGAAAGCATTATCACATTTTCATGTGTGTCAACTAACAAACTACAGTAACTGGACACTGAGACACTGTGGAACAGGTTCAAGGAAAACCTTTTTGCTTTCCAAAAACACTGAATGAATCCTAATCAGACAGAGGAAGTTTAATAGGCTGTAATCAACTCCTTAAAGAGAGTGTGTTTAATGGTTTCCTGTGAGGCGTTTTGGGAAAGAAAACTCAGCATCAGGAGTAATAGGATTTGAGAACTCCAAGTTCAGTCATCTTTCAGCTATTTCTTTTTCCTTTTAAAACTCCAGAGTTTTTAAATCTTGGCCAACAGTTGCTCAGGTAAGCAGAAAAAACTTGTAAATATAAATACATGAACGCTAAAAGGGATAGACTTTTGGTAGTAGGGTTCTGTAGAAAAGTTATGAAGAATTAATGTCTTACCTGTTGTTGATAGCTCTTTAAATAGTTTATTTTTTAAAGAAATAGTTTTATTCGGACTGGATAACAAGCTAATGACTAGTCAGAGGGGATAAGACCAAAGCACATCAGTGCTATCCTAAAACAACTCAAGTTATACAATTAATGATGAATTAGTATGCAGTGTCAGTTTCACATTATGTGGTTATTCTGGCAGAAACATTATGATATTAGCACTGAAAGTGCACATGAAGTGCTACAGCTAGCAGCTGTTGCTATATTCAGTATTACATGTTATGGTTCAAACATTTACTACTTAAGTTAATAATTGTTTCAGTGTATATAAACAATAATCTACATGTAGGATTAAGTCTAATCTATAGCATACATTGTACTGGATGCTGCCTTGCAAAATGATGAAACAAATATCAGATGAAATATGACAGTAAGATTGTTTCCACTTGCATCAATAGACTGATGTGTGAAAGTAATGCATCACTTTATGGAGCCGTTTAATGTGGTCTGAAACCCGTGCAGGTATCACTCACCTCTGCTCCTCTGCGGCGTTGGGGGAAGAGACAAAACAATCCCTGCGATGAGAGCCATGAGGAGAAGGAACAGAAAGCTGTTTGAATGCTGCAGCATCCTGATCACTCAGGTGTGAAGGAACAGCTGTGATCTGACTGAACTCAGTGGGTCAAAAAGCCGGATGTCTTTGAACGAGAGGCGTTTGTGCTGCAGCTGCAGGAATCAGGACAAATATTTCCTGAGTGAGTTGTGAGAGTTGGTGGTCCTCAGAGTGGGTACAGCTCTGTGGATGCTGCAGGCGACTCCTGCACCATCTATAACTCTGTGACAGTGGGAGGAGACACACCGACCAAGACACACCCACTCCTCATGCTCCCATCTGTCCTTTCTCTCACTTTTCTCTCCATCTGAAACAGCTTTTGTAGGAAAGAAATAAAGTTGTTTTTTTTGCCAAGTTTCTGCCTTTCTGTTTATTTTTCTTTTTTTTCTGCTCATCATGCTTCTACTGCTATTAATTTGCAACATCTATCAGAGTTCCCCTTTCTCCTCTTATTTTCAGTTCATGGATAGTATTATTGCATATTCACTTTAAAGCACAGTCACAGCTCTTTAAAGACTTGCCTTCAGCTGTTGATTCTGGTAATTCTGCTGCATTTGTGCTGTTGGCTCTGACTGCAGCATACAGCACAGTAAGTTAATATTCTACTTTTGTGTCTGGACTCATGTTGACATTAAAAGGTACAGCCTTTAAATGATCCCAGCTGCACCTGTTGGACAGGAGCTTTAAGTCCATTTAGAGAAGCATTCCTCAAAGATCCCTCCTAAATGTGGGGTACCTCAAGATTCTCTTTTAGGTCTAATTATTTTCTCATTATGTAGGCTTTCTTTAGGGCCTCAGCAACTGTTTTTTGTGGACCCTCATATTTATCTGCTCAATCCAGCTAATAGTGATGCTGCTACTCAAGGCTTGATAAATTACAATCACAAACATGGATGGAGATAAACTCCTTTAATCTATACAGAAAAAAAAAACAATACATTATTTTGGACAATCTCACCTCCTAAACAGTTACAAAACAGTTATTATAGTCATTATTGTCACCTGTGTGCAAGTGTGACATTTCTTTTAAATTTCCATCCAGAGCACTGAGGTTGACAGATCAGTTGTTTCTGATCCTTAGATCCTGGCTTTCTGTTCTGTTTGAACAAGATATTTAAACTTCTTGTGTACATGTTAATTTGATGGATATATTTTGAAATGATCAACATTCTTTTGTTTGTTTCATGTTCTATTTCACTTCATAATTATTGCAGTTTTAATTTCTGATTTTATTTCAGTACGCTCATTTAAAAACATACCAAAAAAAGAAACTTTTGACTTGACTGTATCAGTTGTTCCACATTAAGATAACTTTGCTCCCTAAAAGTTTAGATAAATAATATTAAGTGCTATGATTAGAACTTGGCTGAATTAATGCCACAACACAAACACATCCTGGAGCTAAAATAAAGACAGATTTACTCTTTAGCCAAAAGTACAACTTCATTTATACCTCATAAAAACAAAGGCTCTAATCATATAAAGAAAAACATGTTTTAATCATTTGCATCAAAGACCAAATGTTTTGTTTGTGACCACATGTCTCCTATTCCGACATGACTTTGTGTTGCATAGCATGCACTTAATGATAGCATTGCAGCTCGGTCCAAATCCTAAAATATGTCACCATTTATCACCAGTCAGTTCAGGCTTTTGCATCTGTTGGTGTGCAGTTGTGTGATTTTCCAAAAGTCAGTTTTTAATCCTTGTCTGCCAAGAATTTCAGCCTGAGTAAGGCCTTCGGGACATAAACTGTGTGTGTGTGTGTTTGGCCCACACATATGTGGGTGTGAGAGAGAGAAAGAGTGTGTGTGTGTGAGAGTGTTAACAACTCCACCCTTCCAAGCAGTGTCCCACATGTCATCACATGAGGGACAGAAATCGGTGTCGCCTGCCAGAGGAGGTGTGTCTGAAGGAAGTCCCTGAACTCTCTTCATCCCATCAGAACGAATCAACTGTCGGTGAATCATAAATGATCACTGGGTTTGGTTGTTGACAAATTTACAGTTTCACTGGAATGAGAGCAAAAAAAAAGCACTACGTTGATGCTGTCTGTCAGGAAGTTTTTATATGCTGAAAACCAAGCCCTCTGATAAACAAGTTAGGTTTTCCTCCTAAAATAAAGCTATTCAATTAGCAGCCAATGACTTTAGTCTGAACCACCAATGAGTTATTTTGAGTTCTTTAAGACATGCATTTAAGATACTCTAAGATATGCATATAAATCACTTCAGCAAAATAAACAAATTGCTTTACTAAGGTGAGTACCCAGGTTGGCTCAACTGATAAAAGAGAGATCTTTAAAATGTAAGTGCATTTATTTAGTGAAGGTAATAGTTTGTTGAGTATCTGTGGGGAGATGAAAAGTCACGGAGGAGCTTGAGAATGATTATGTTTGTTTGCTTACATTGATCACAGTAGAGGCTCTGAGAGGAGAGCAAAGGTACCTGGATGACGATGAGGAAGAGGGAGGCGTGGAGGAGCGTGTGAGAGTGGCAGGACGGAGGTTGGTGAATGAATCCAGAAAGGAAGCTCAGGAGGGTCGCTGAAGTGAGTATTAACAACAAGAAGGCTCTGGAGGGGATTGTGGAGGTGAGTATATCCAACGGGTGAGTTTCAGGACGCGGAGCGGTCCCAACGTCCTTCATAGCAGACTAGATCCCTTTTAACTCACCACACACGGCAGGAATATCTGCTAAGATTATCTTTAGAGTAATCACAATAATCTGGACGTCCTTAAGATTGTCAGAAGGGCAAAATCGAACCAGAATTTGGCACAATTATCCTGCCGTGTGGCGCAGGCCTTAGCTGACTAGTTGTTAGCAGATACGTCACTCTGAAGAGAAGCAACAAGCAGCTGCCTGCACAGGAACATAAACTTTCTGTAGTTGCTCAAAGCCGAGTTAGCAGAAGTTATTTATAAGCATTATTTACTGCAATGTTTGTTTTTCCAGCATTTTTTTTGTGTCAGCATGAAAAACTATTGATAAAAATGATGAGTTAAAATCAAATCTTTAGTGAAAAATGTAATTGAGCTACATCTTTATTGCACATTTTTATTCTATTATTTTTCAAGTGCTTTTATATCACATTCACACATTGGTCTGCAGATCTGATGTAATTTGAGCTTTTGGGTCTCGCCCAAGCATCTTGTTTCGCCACAGTTTAATTCAGTTCATTTAACACAAATTCAGTAGAAAAATCCCTGTCACTTTACTGTGAATATGCAGTAAAACAAAAATTAGTATAAGCTATGAAGAAACCAGCAGATTGTATCAAATATCCTCCATCCTGAGCAGCACATTGATGACAGTGGGAAGAAACAACTCTCAACAGGAACAATTCCCATCAGAACTGGGTTCAGGATAACCCATCCTTAAATTATTCCTGTTTTTAATCATCTCAGTATGTGGTCTTGAATTTGAGGGATTAGATAAACTTGTTCACACATGAATCCTTCATTTAGTTATTAATGTTTTTCATCATACAATAAATGGGTTAAATTTTATATAAAGTCAACATTTTCAGTGTGAGTCTGTTTCCACGTGTAGCACATGTTAAGAAAGCGATGATTTTTGATCTGCTTATCACATTTTTTGGACATTATCTCAATGCAGTCAAATAGAAAAAACACCTTTTTCTGTACTTTTTGCTCCGAGTCAGTGAGGAAAATGTTTCCAGCTGAGGCAAACAGCAGGAGGTCTTTCCCTGACTGGTTGTGATTTTGACTCTGGATAAAGACGAGAATTCTATTTTTTTTTTCCACGCAATGCTTCCAAGAGGATGATGCCATGAATTTAAAGGCTTATTTAGTTACAGACTTCCATACTCAGTCAGAGCAGTTCAATGATTATTACATGTTTCTCTAATGTAACCTCTAAAAAACTGAACTTCTGACCTTGACTGTCAGAAGATTCAGGGCCTCTGCATTCTGCAGCAACATGGAAACTATATAAAAGAGCCACAAGGAGCTGGTTTTGTTTCCAGTGGTCAATGGGTGTGAACAGGGACTGCTGGTAAAAGTGGGCTAGTATGGCTAAAGCCTCCCTGCTGCTTACAATAAAAATGTAAAAATACCTAATATATACAAATTAAAAATATTGTATCACATTTTGTGAAATTTACAATGAAACTGTTGCCAAAATGGAGAAATTCCAGTCTTTCCAAAAAGCAAACTTTTCACAACCCCATTCTTTTAATGTCTTTTGTGGAGCAGAATGACTGACAGATGTCTCGTCATGCTCTCTTAGTTTGCTGCTCATTGGGGATTATTTAATTTCTCACCTGTTTTCCTTCATATATTTGAAGGGACACTTGGAGGTAAAGAGTTTTAGGATGGACCAAAGGATAGTTAAATCCTGTGGCAAAATCAAAACTTTTCTGTGACCTGGTTTCAGCCACGACTTGCTAACGGCAAGTGTGGTTAACAAAACTCTTTTCTGCTTGAACTTATGGTTGAATTCCTTAATGTAGGGGTCTTAGGTGTTCGACAACTGACAGAGGCTTTAAAAAGATATAATGTAAATTTATAGAAGATTTTCTTTATTTTAAATTGGATGCTTTTGTCGTTGGAATCCAATCTGCTGCATTTTAATATATATCTCTATATTATATATTTGTTACCGAACCCTACAAATATCACCATCACCCTCTGGGTGTGCACCTTGGCCATATTGCCAGTCCATTACAAGGGTAACATGGAGGCACATAGAACAAACAACAAGACACTCTCATATAATCAGATTAGAATCAAACGTTAATCTTTGAATTGTAAGAGAAACCTCATACAAACACAAGGTAAAGCGTGCACATATGGCTCCAAAGGAAAGATTTGATTCAAACCAGACCCCTTATGCAGTGAGGAGACCGTACCACTGTTTCTTTATCAAACCAAAACCCATGCCACATTGTGAAAAGGACATTAAAAATGCATAAATTCCTGCCATGTGGCAATCAGCAATCATTTCCCACAAAGCTGTGGGAGAAATCAGTGATGTATGGATGACAAAGCAGGGGGGATTTAGAGAAACAAGGGGACAAAAGAGAAAATCATAACTCACCCATTTTAAATTTTCCTCTGAGGGCAGGAGTAAGCCATCAAAAGCTCAGTATGGTTCTCATTTTGTATGTTTGATTGTACATGCTCACTGTGCTTTCATGAGCGTGCACGAGTATTTTGACCAATAAATAACCAGATTATTTGTAAGGATCAGGCCTGCAGCCTAGAGCTGGCAGCAAACAAAATACCATAAAAATCCCCTGAGTTAAAGTAATGAAGGGATTTCCTGATCAATAAATAGAAGTCTGATAAAATATAGCAGAAAACCAGTTGGATGTCTTCTAAAAAAAGGCTTTATTCTGGTCTCTCACTCCAATCAGCCCCAGCAGCACACAGCACTCTGCAGGCCTCAGAGTAAAATGACCTTCATCTTATCTGAAACGAAAACAAAACAACCCAGTCTGTCCCAGCTCAGTCTAAAGAGAGACTGCACACAAGCACTTCTAAAACATCTTCTAAACTTCTACAATAAGGATTCAACTACCTTTTACGCCAGGCATCCGAACATAACCAACTTTTGTTTTGTTTATGCTACCAGAACACATAGATAAGACACACCAACTCTCATTCTCTGTTATAAACCTTATAGCTACAATTATCAGAAAGTATAAAAATACAATACTGGATGAAACATTTAGTCAATCAATTGCAAAATGTCCTTCAGTAAGAATTAGCCTCAAATAAGATAAACACAGTGCAGATTGAGGCATCAGGGACCAAACAGTGAAGATAAGTGTTAATCACTGGAGCACAGGAGGGAGAACAGGGTGACTATGATTTCTTAAAGTAAATTTGCAGTCCAAAGATATGGTATCTTACTTCACTAGCTCTTTCTTCTACACAGGTTGGAGGGGGGTAATCAGGGGTTTCCAGAGAGAAGTGCAGACCAAGGAGACCTGGTAAGACGAGAGTGGCAGGATGGACCTTAGGGCTGGTTGGGAAGATGTTCTGTGCTTGTTTTCTGTGGAGGATGTAGGTACAGTTCTTCAATGAGAGTCCAAAGTGTCATGGGGGAGAATGTCTAAGAGCTGTCTGGAGTTTTCCAGGAAATGAGGGCTACGAGGGACACAGGAATACAGGTTAGAGCAGTGATTCCATAAGCCCCCTTTCTCACTGCCAAACTCAATCTATATGTTATGAATCCAGACTCTTGTTTATTTTACAGCAAATTCACTTTAAAGAAAGTCAGAAAAAGTTCTAAGGCCATATCTGCACTACTTCTGATTTTTTTTTTTAATTTATGTTTTTCTTTGTTTCTATTTTTATGTTTTCATTCATATAATTTCTAAACAAAAACACCTGTGCTGCATTACAAAGTAACGAGAACCTCCACATTAACAACATAACTCACTGGCATAAATAAACACAACTAGATATAACATAATGACCCCCGCACACAGCAATGCACCAGAACTGAGAAGTCTTTTATCCTAATAAATGTCATGCTACTAAGTGCATCCCAAAATCGCACTGGTTTGGGTGGGGGTCTTTTTTTTTTTTTTTTCTTTTTTTTGGGGGGGGCGGGGGGGGGGCGCATTTGTTGGCCTGATATATAGCCCCTCATCAGAGCTAAACAACCAAAGTTAATCTGAAGCTTCTGTGTTTATTAGTTTTTGAGCTATAAACATTTTTGTATGTTCAGATACCCCTTTTTCAGATAAATTGGGGTCCATGTGTGTGGGGGCACTGATTGATGGGCCTGATGGATAGCCCCTCATCAGAGCTAAACAACCAAAAAAATCTGAAGCTTCTATGTTGAACAGTTTGTGAGTTATAAGCATTTTTGCATGTCCAGACACCTCCTCTTTGCACGAAGCCCCCTCCTCAAATATGGGGTCTATTCCTAACCATTGGCTGGCGCAGTGTAGGTCAGACTCATCTACAGTCCTGCCAAATTTCATATTGATTGGTGCAGCAGTTTTTGTGCTATGGTTAACCAAAAATCACTGAAAAAAATAAATAAAATAAATAAATAAACCATACGAAAACAATATGACTCCCGCTTACGCCTCACGTGCGGGGGTCATAATAACAAAACAGAAATAGAAGCCAAGACAGCATGAGTGCCTCCTGTAGGCAAGCTGCTGTATAAGGTTATATCCATGTAAATGACTGACTGACAAAATAAACAAATAAATAAATAAATAAATAAATAAATAAATAAATAAATAAATAAATAAATAAATAAATAAATAAATAAATTCCCCTCAGATCATTTTAAGGTTTTAAGTTTTTGAGTTCTGTTATTTTTACATGGTTTTCCTTTGTTCCATATTCCAATATTATATTTTCTAACATCTTTGCTGTAATTAGTTATTTGAAGCACAAGAACCCACATGAGTGAGTGAGAGAGTGAATGGGTCTTTCAGCATCATATTCCAAACATCATGTAAACTTTGATTCTAAAAAATACAACATGATCACCTTTAGAACTTTAGAAAGGAAACAGAAATGTTTTTTTCATGTTGATATCTCAGCTTGGTTAAAAATTCTCCCCCAAAAAATTTTTATTCTCAGCATTTGCTAATTTCTTGATGTTGTTACTATTTTAGCAGAAAACCAGCATTAAAAAAACACTCTGTTGTTGTTTTGTTTTTTAGGACACAAAGGGATGGTGAGCATGATAAAGAAAATAATTGATATCATTTTTGAGGAGCTTTGTGTTTTGAGTTGACACAAAAATACCAAAACTTCATTTTGAAAAATTATTAATTTGTTTTTCAATAAACTAAAATTGTGTGTGTTAATAAAAACATCCAGAGTAATTTATTCCTGACATAGAAGACAAAGCTTTGTTTTTTTCCTAAGTAACCACATCCTGAGCACATGTTTCAAAACTGTGAAATACATTAAGAACCTATATTTAAAGCTCATAATTTTGATTTGTAGAAATGTAAACTATTATTATTCTGGAAATACTGTATGTACTTTACATGTGAGTTCAACATTAAGAGGAAAGGAATGCATAAAGTAAGAACAAACACATCTTGAGAGTGAAGCCGCTGCATTGTGAAGCACTCAACCATCACAGTTCTGGCTCAGTCCTCCACAGTTTCACCAGTCCATTAAAGATCCTGAGTGAAAGCACAGGCCAGTCAATCACAAAGTGCAGAGGAAGGTGCATCATCAACAATGGTTTCAACAGAAACACTTTATATTTATGGCTAAAATCACAAAGCAGATGCATTTCATGCTAAAATCATCTTTAGGCGCCTTGAAAACTCTTCAGCTCAAACATCTTCAGAGTAAAAATCCATCATACTTAAATTTAAAGTTCAGACAAATCTTGAAATATTATTTTATAGTGGAATATTTGTTAAGTAATTTATGTAATTTCTGCAGAGTTGGTCCGTGTGAAACACAATAAATCAAACACAAGAGGCTTTGGAAGCAAACAGGTAAAATATTTAAACCAACCAGACACAACACTCATCCAGACCAGGAGCTTTAGGTTAAGACCCTGTCAAACGAAAACATTTTTAGACATCTTATGTCAACTTGTGAAAATTTTGTTATGACTAAATAGCTCATAGAGGTTATATACTTCTTTAACTCATTAGCATTTCAGTATGTCTACATCCAAAATAAACTTCTGGTAGATTTTTTTATCCATCTTTGGTGTAGACATCAAAGGTGTTGGACAACATTTTCACATTAGTAAGTTGTCAAAAACAAATAGTTTAACAGGATCTTAACAAACACTGAACAGTTCTTTGGTGTAAGGACCAATTCAGAAAAGTGCTTACACACAGAAATATTCAGTTTGACCAAATTGTGCACAAACATTTTTGAGCGCACATAAATAAAAATAAATAAATAAATGTGCAAATAGAAGTAATGAAACAATTAAATGGACAGATATATGTATGGTTTTATGTTTTCCTTTCCACCTGCTCCTGTGTTCTTCTCTAGCTCCTCCCATACACACCTGTTCCTGGTTGTCTCTCTGGGTTCAAGCCTCATAACCATAACCACCGATGTGACGTTCACGAACAAAACAAATGTTTTGAACATCTCCTTACAACAAACAATAAGAACCAAGTTGTGGAAAGTAAAGAGCTTTTTCATTTGTTTTACTTCTTCTATTATCTTTATTTTTTCCTCCTTGAGTACAGCAGCTCAGGGGGAAAGGAGGGGGTTCTGCTTAACATGGTTCTGCCCACGTGAAGTAATATCATCCCGTACTTCCCTACGGGATGACGTAACTTCATATCAATGAGTAAGCCACTACTGCCTACAGGCATAAATGCTAATATAATAATTATATAATTATATTTCTTTATAAATTAAAACAGTTTCTCGCTCAATTTCTAAGTTAACAGGAAATACGAGAGAATGAAAAAAAAAAACCTCCAACAATGAATAAAAAAGTAAATTTCTATATAAAATTGTATCTGTTCTGAAATATTGAATCTTCTCTGAAGCCTTAGAAATGTTTAAGGCAGAGGTGCCCAAAGTGGGGCCCGCGGGCCAAATTTGGCCCGCCAAGCCCTTTGATTTGGCCCACCAGCAGTTATCAAAAAAAAAATATATATTTTTTTTTTTTGGCGCTCTCAGAGAAAATGTTTGGGCACCCCTGGTCTAGTTGGTTAGATGTCACCTGTTTGTCCAGCTGGATGTGTCTCCCACTTTGACTCAAACATTTACTCAGCAAAT
>JARVGW010000136.1:19030080-19046202 GCA_031762495.1 Anablepsoides rubrolineatus
TTTAATATTTTTTAGTACAATTTAAAAAGAATAATTAAATAAATTTTAATACACCCAAAAGTTTGTTTTTTCAGTGTTCTTACTCTGAAGCCTGACTGTGTTCTGCCATGGAGTTGATTGGAGTCAGAGACAAGAATAAAGTTTTTAGAAGAGATTCAACTGGTTTTCTGCTGTATTACTCAGACTTCCATTTATTGATCACAAATTCCCTTCAAGCCTTTGGCGCAAAAAGCACAAAAAAGTAACTTCCCAATGACAAATGACAATACGTAACTTTTAATCGCTGAAAACACTGGAATTATGCTCAGAGAGGGATTTGTGGGTGAGAAGCAGAAGCCAGCTGTAAACTGAAGGTATGCAGATTGAAATAAGCGTCCCAATATGCTAAATGCATCTCCAGAGGTCTGCAGGGCTGTAGATGTTATCGAGCTTGGAGGCTGTTTTGCTGCTATAAATTATATGAGGCACGACAAGAAGTCCATATTTTCTACCAAACTGACGGTTGGAGCTCATTTTGTGGTCTAAGATTCCAGTTCAGAGAACTCTGAGCGAGAATTAATGTGCAAAAAACCAATAAGAGGGAGAATGTTCTTAGAGGAAATGCATTTAAAAAGCAATACACACCTCCTTGTTTTAGCTGGGAACCAACGAGTGACAATTAATCAGAGTGGAAAATGACCCCAGGGATTTAAATGATGCTGTATAACACGTTTTAGAACACCTTCTATATGTTGGAGGTTGAATTACCCCAATAAAATGCATCTAGTTTATTACAAAACAGATTTTTCTGCAAGATGTTTGGAGATTTATATTTGGTTCACAGGCAACAAAGGAGAGGAGGCATCTGTCTGAATAATCTCTCAATCCCAAAAAGGGTCATTGTTGTGTTGTAAATTATTTTTTATTCTTGTAATTTACTCACGACATGCTAACAGTCAGATGTCTTTGTTGTTGCTCCCAAAAACAGCTACCTTTAATTTATTTCTTCAAATAAAGTGAGCAAAGAAATATGATACATATTTCTGCAATCTTTATATTTTTGTACATAAAATAGATATAGTTTATAACTTGTATCCAAACTCGCCTGACTTGGCTTGTTAGACAGTTTTGCGTCACTGAGCTACAGTACACGCTGATCAATAAATCTTATAAAGTGACTTCTATCACCAGGCTTTAAAATCCTGGAAAGGACCATGATGACCTGGATTCTCCAATCAGCCTGTGAATCCATCATCAGCCGTGACATCACGCAGCTGCTGAGGCACATCGGCTTAAACGAAAGCAATTCTCCAGCCATTTTCAATTATTTTTCCCTTCAAATCATTCTGGCTTTTTACTCCTCCCGGCACCAAACATGCATATTTGAAAGGTTATTGATTGTATACCTGACATATGAAGAAAACACAGAGAGGAAAGGACTAAAACAAAAGAGCAATAAAGGTTTGAAAATGAATATGCAAAACACTGTTTTAAATAAACAAAAGTGATGATAGAAGATGGTGTAAAGTCAAAGACAAATTACTTTTTCACTTTAGCACAGTTTTCACCAGTTTCCTGTTGACCAACAGCATCAGAGGCTGTTAGCCTGAGTTCTAACCAGCATGGTTTGAGAGTCTTAATTAATCCTTCAGTTGGCAAAGGTTCTACATCAAAAGCCCTTAACCCAGTCCTTCCCATTTATCTTACCTGGGACTGGCACTGGTTCCACTGCTGCTGAGTTAAATGTCTTTATTTATCAAAGCTTATCTCTCCCAACACATCCTTTGAGGGTGAACAGATCAAGAGTTAAATCTTTGGTATGCAAGAAGGTTCACAATACAGGTGCAGCTCAGATTAGAATATCATTAAAGGTGGATTTTTTTTTTTTTTTTTTTCTCAGTCAGTTCAGAGAGTGAAACCTGTTTGTCATTTATTATACAGAGTTAAATATTTTAATCCTTTATTCATTGTAACAAAAAATAAAGAAACAACCTCTCAGATGATTAGATTATTATAGTGTGGCCAGTAGTCCTGAGTCTTGAAATATTTCATTCTACGTGTAATGAGTAATATGTAAGTTTCACTTTCTAAACTAACTGAATTTTTTTCAAAATATTCTAATTTTTTAGATGCACCTGTATTTAGATGCACCTGTATGTGTTTCTTTTTTTTAAATACAAAATTTACACCAAAGAAGATAGAAATGCCTTCAAACTAGCTGAAAGAAAAGAGCCCCAGAGTCAACACCAATTTAATATATCACATAACTGATCCCTACATTTTTATAACAAAGTTATTACATGATATCATTAACATACCATAACATAAACATGGACCCACTGTCAGTGGATCAAACGCTGCAAAAAATTTCAGGATGTAGAGCCTAAGGTGACCACTAGGGGCAGACTCTACAAAACAAAACCTCATTAAGTACAAAGTTCAACATCTAAAAAAAGTTCAATAGATCCTCTGGATGAGTTTTTCCTTTGTTGGGAAAAAAACGCTTTGTCTCTTTTCCAAAAGACTTCTTCAGTCTGAGGAGTTACAGGTAAGCTCATACTTATCAGCTCATGGTTTAGTTATTTGTCCACCATGTGGAAAAACTGCTGATAAAGGCTGAGTGTCAATAGTTCAATAGTTCTGTTATGAACATATCATCTTTGTGTCATATAATGTTTGTAATTAAAAACAATCCATAATAAAGTAGTTCATAGAGCTGAAAAACGTTTGGTTTAAAATTAATTCTTGCTTTCTGGAGTCTTGATGAACATTTTGTAAAGAAAGCATGTCTTTAAATACTCTCAAATGAGTAAGATGGACAGGGAAATAAAAACCAACCTAATACTTCAGACTGCAGCTAACATGGAGGCATGAGAAGCAGCTGGATTCAATATTTGCTTCATGCAGCAGAAGGACACAGTTTATAGTTATATTGTTTTTACAGGTCACTGATGTGTTTGCACAATGTCTGGTGCTTGTGCAAAGGCAATAAATTACAAGTCTTGGTGTGTGAGTTTTTACCGTAAGTGTTCGTCACACAGGCTGATTACTGAGAAGCACTCTTTTAGAACCTGCCGTGGCTGCAAATGAACCTGTAATCCATACTCCCTGAGGTTAATCTCATTTTCGGATTATCCGGAGAGCAGCTGAGCACCCGTAACGGGACAACTACAAGAGAAAGAACAAAGTGTCTTGTCATATGTTTTACAAGAAAGTAAAACTTTGTCTGTAAGCTATGCAGGTGCAGTGTGGCAAAATAAGAACATGTTTACTGTGACAGCCATATTTGACTGGTTTCTGTAAAAACATTGTAAATAATAAACATCTTATACCTATTGTAGATGGTTCATATTCCTCAAGTTAACATCAGGTTGGAGATGTAGTTTAATTCTGAGCAGATTGATAAGCAGCTAATTAAAGCAGGACCATAAATAAAGTGGATTCCTGCCAACTTAAAACAACTAGTTTCAGAATGTTTGTTCGTTCAAATGTTGTTTTGTTATTCTTTCTACTGCCTTCAATATCACAGTTTAAAAAAACAATTATAAAACATTTTGCTCGAAAATGGCAGCAATCTATTTTGTTTATAGATCTTCTTGGACTAGTTAGTCTTGTGAAAATTAACTTCTACTTCTCCAAACTGAGGCCATTCAATCTACAACAGATAAGAAATTGATAATTCACAACTTTTTCACAAAACATTACTTTAACACAGGGGTATCAGAGCCATTTTCATGAAGGGCCACATGAGCGTTATGGTTGCCCTCAGCTGTACCTTTCCTCATCTCATTACAGCTGAGCACTGCAACAAACAATAACTGAGCTCTATGTGATATTTTGTGTATAGAAACAGTGTGAGAACGCGTCCTCTTCAAAACACTGAAACATAATATGTGTACAACTGATTAAATGTGAAATAATTAATACAGAAATGTTGTTAAAAGTATAGTTTTAGTGTTGAGTTGTGAATTCACCATTTTGAATTATGAACTTCAGTGTTTGCCCTCTTCTGACGGAGAAATTGGGCAGGATGTCCAAGTTTAAGTTTACCACTTCCCACTACAACTGGGCCTCAGCAAAAGAAGTCGGCAAAAATGCAGCTAAATGAAGATCTTCCACTGCAAATTTATCCATCTGCCAGCTACATTTGAACCCTATGCACCTCCATCTAGTGGTGGGATGCCATCACTCAGTAGGTGCAAGAATAATCAGAGATGTAGTTTATTGTCAATGCTGTCTTTGAAGGTGCATTCACTTATTTAAGTCATTAATACATCTTTGAAACTCTCTCGAGCCACATAGACTGCCATTATTTATTGTTATTTAACCAGGCAAGTTCCGTTTAGATCGCAGATGTGTTTTTCAAGGGAGGCCTGGGCCTGAAGGCAACCTATTGTACATGTTTTTTGTTTTGTTTTGTTTTTGTTGTTTTGGCCATGGCAGGCCACATTTATCCTGCGCAGATTGAGTTTGACACAGTAGAGCTAAACTATTGTTTTTAACTTAAAAAAGAAAATAATCATTAAACTTCATACAAGTAACTGTTTAAATTTGTCACATTCAGATGTGACACATTTAGATTTTTTTTAATGTGCATGCAAGTTTGAACATTATTTGATTTTATTCAGCAGCTCATCAAAATACAGTAATATGTGAGCCATCACAATGAAACAATGATTAAGTCTAAAAGTTGTATGTTGAGAAATAAGCAGATATAGAGTTTTGATTAAAACACTTGCAAACATGCATTTCGTCAAAATATTACAAATGTGTTATCAATGTATCATTTCAATGAACTGTCTGAATCCTAAAAACATTTTTTGAAGCAGTTTTTTGAGCAGTAACAACAAAAAACAGATTTTGAGGAAAAAACACCATAAAATGTAGAGATTTTCCCTGTGAGTTAGTAGTTTTTGTTTCTTTCCAGCTCGAAAATTTCAATATTCAAATACTATTTGAGATTTCTTTTTTAAAATGACGTAAAAAAATCCTAAATAAATTTACATAAAATTAGGATTTAGACCAAATATTTATGTATTATTTAAACCAACAAAACAAATTAAATAATATCTCTGGATCTACTAATGATATCTGGATGATCTAAGTATCAAAATATAGCTTTTAAAGCCAGGAATCTGAAAATTTGATTAGGTCAATTTGACCTAATTTGACTTAATCCTCATTTCGATGTGATGGGTCACAAATTTTCATGATAGGATTGAAAAATTAAGAACCTGGAACCTTTTAATCACGGACGTTTCAGCAATAATTACAAAACCTTTGATTATTTTACTTGTTAGACTCTTTTATTGTATACAGAAAAAAGAAAACTTTGTTAACATGGAGACAGTAATCAGTATAAAAGAAAGATGTCCACACACTAAACACTTTGACTCTAAATATTTACACATATAATTGTGAAACTACATCAGTGATGGTACTGACATGACTGTATTTGGTGTTTGTCATGCAAAAAACAAGTGCAAATGTAAAAACAAAACAGATTGCAAAAGGCATGGTATTGTCACAAGAGTCGGTTCCAACGGTGCTGTTTTTACTTGAGTAGATGTCTAAATGAAAAGCAAAGTCCAAGAAACTAAAATGAGGTATCTGTTTGAGTCTGTGACCCCCTAACAGAACCGACTGGCTGACATGGAATAAAACCAGAACATAATGTGTTGCAGCTGCAGCAGACATGTTTAAATAATCCAGAGAGGATCGTGTGTGAAGACCCAAAGGAAACACTGGAATTAGTCTGTCTGAAGGTCTCAGATTTAAATGCAGTATAACTGCCAGATAAGTAGTCACGGGACAAATCTTTTTCCAAGAATTTATGCTTTTTTTTCAGCTTTTTCATTGATGCACACAGATTGAAATTGTCATTACAGAGAGCACGTGTTGTTTATCAGCTCGCCTTTCCTGGACCTGCTTTCTCCCAGTTGCATGACAGGAGACATCTGAAAGAATACTCTCTAGGATCTGATCTCTGGGCTGCCTCACAGCATTTTTCCACTGAAACAAGTTTTCATTTGTTTCTGGATTTGATCACAGAACTGTACTGGGTTCATGGGATCAACCTTTCTTTACAGATTCTTTCTTCTTGTCTTCCTCATGATGTGTTTACAGACACACATGCTCCTCCTTCATACAGAGCATTTTCATACTGTGAAATTCTACTTTTACAGGAATAAATATTCAAATAAATTCAGCAGCAGTAAATGTGGTCACTTAAATGAAAGTTTGACATTTTAGGAAAAATGTTTTTGTTACACTTCCAAATTTTTAGCTAGTAGTTATTAGACTGGTCAGTAGCCACTTAGCTTAGATATTGAGATCTTTTAAAGTATTGTTCAATCAACAAGAATGTCAGCTTTTGGAAATACCTCAGTTCAATAAAATAAAATAAAATAAAAACTTAATTTTGAATAGACTGATGAGCTAATTGCTAATCCAAGCAGGGCCAAGACCAATATGGATTGGGATAACCTTTAAGCAACTGCAGTCTCAAACATTTCCTAACTGATCAAGTAAATGCCATTTTATAAACCTTTTACTTTGCTTCTTCCTTTCAGGCTCATGTGGGTCACTGGTGCCCATTTCTGGAATTATGGAAAACCTCTAAAAATGTTCTGGTAATTCAAAATTTTAAAGAACTGCTGACGGGACAAAACAACAGACCAATAAGCATCTTACCTGTATTGAGTAAATTACTGGAAGGAGTACAGTTCAGATTCAATCTTACTTTAATATAAATTGTAATTTTTCTGATGTTCAACATGTATTTAAAGAGGGTTTCTCTACATGTACAGCACTGACTGATGACTGGTTAATACAGACTGATAAAAAACTATTAGTAGAAGCCATGTTTCTTGATTTCAGTGCTGCTTTTGATATTGTTCATCATGGACTCTTATCTGATTAATAGTTAACTCTGTAGCAGAAAAACAATGTGCGATGTTTAATAGTTTTACTAATGTTTTAACCCTTCCATGTGGGACACCACAGGGTGGCTGTTTGGGTCCTCTTCTGTTATTATTCTGTATTAATGATTTGCTGTCTGTGTTAAGTGAGGCTTAAACAATTGTATATGCAGATGACACCACAACGTATGTTTCTTCTGACTGTCTAAGTAAACAAAGTACTGCAACAGGAATTGATGTCTGTTTATGAGTGGGTCTCTGAAAACAAGTTAAAACTAAATGTGTTAAAAACTAAGTGCATGATTTTAGGCTCTAAATATTTAATAAGGCAGATTCCAATTTTGGACATTTCTTTAAATAATAACTAAATTGAGCAAATCATAGAAATTAAACTGCTTGGAGTTACAATTGACCAAACATTATCTTAGTCCACACATTTAAAAGACAGTAACCAAAATGAGTAGAGAAGCTGCTATTATTTGAAATAATGCTCATCTCATGTCCCTACAAATAAGAAAAATGGTATTAAGATCTATAGTTTTATGTCACCTTGAACATTGTTCAGTGGTTTCGTCCTGCATCTAAAAAGGATTTGGACAAACTGCAGACAGTTCAGAACAAAGCTGCAGGATTATCTCTGGGCTGTGATTTTAGGACCAATGTTGATTTAATGAATCAAGACTTGTCGTGGATAAAAATCATACAGTCTTCTTCTTTTTATAAAATTAGAATGTTACAAAAACCTTTTGACTTTTTCTCACAGCTGTTACTCACTTCAGAGAGACATGCTTTTAATACAAGACAAGCGTCTAGTTGTTTTGTTTACTTCACTCCTGCCAAGAACAAATGCATTGAAAAACGTAGTTTTGTATAGAGACATTTCTCATTGGAATAAGTTCCCTTTGAAACTAACACATTTAGAAATATACAATAAATTTAAAATAATTATTTTAAAAATCCATTATTTGCAATGACATAGTATTATTACAGTAAAAACTGTCAATTCTTAAATCCATTAAGCCAATCATTTATTGATTTATTAATGATTTCCCCTTGTTTTTCTTTTGTACTATATTAAAACCTATTTGAGCCAGTAGATTTATTTTTGCTGTTGTAAGATGGTTTCTTTGTTTTAAAGTTTGTGCTGGCTATTTCTGGTTTAGTTTTGTTTTACTGATTTGTTTTATTGTGATTGTTTCAATGTGTTTTATTGGGTGTGTATTGGGCCTTAGGAAGAGTAGTCTCTGCCTATGCAGAGACTAAAGAGGACCTCTTTAAATAAATAAATAAACATCCAGCTGTCACTGTGTGAGGGGTGGGGTACACCCTGGACTGGTCACAAGTCCATCACAGGGCCACTTATAGAGACAAACAACCATTCACTCTCTCACTCACACCTAGGGACAGTTTAGAGTTATCAATTAGCCTAACCGTCAGGTTTTTGGTCTGAGAGAGGAAACTGGAGTACCCAGAGAAAACCCACGCATGCACAGAGAGAACATGCAAACTCTACATAGAAAGGTCCCTCAGGATTCAATTCATCAACCTTTTTGCTGAGAGACTTTACCAACTGAGCCATTATGCTGCTGACTTAACCCTCTCACATGACCTATAATAAACTCAGTCAGGATTTTTGGTTTCACTGACTATCTTTTTCTATTGCAATGACCAGCCAATAAGATTTATTTTGTATGGGATGATGTAATAGCTTCCACTAGAGTGGATTATATGCAACACTGCTCAAAATTGCAAGCATATATAGAAAAAACACTTTTAAACAGCTGTACACTGTAGTGACCTCTATGCATGAAAGGGTTAAACATATATATATATTTCTTTATTTTATTTCTTTATTTTTTTTAAATAAAGACATTTAATCCACTGCAGGTAAGTTACTGACTGCTTATAACATCTCCAAAGAACCCCACTCAAAAAAAGTCTGAAATATTTCTTTAAAAGTATTGAAAAGGGTGTGATGTGGATGTGAAACAATATATGAAGATGTCCCCACAGACATCAGTTATGTTCCTTCCTTCCTACTTTTGCTTAAAATTTATTTTTATTATTATTATTATTATTATTATTATTATTATTATTATTATTATTATTATTATTAGATTCAATTTTGACTGTAGAAACACAACAAGTGTGGTCTTTTTTTATTCTTTATCCCTTATTACTTACTTAGTATGGTTTAGGTGCTTGATCTTTTTTCGTCTAGTTGTCTCTTGGCATTCAGAGTGGTTGGCAAAGTTAGAATTTCATTGCTCAGGGAAACATGTTTCATCTGTGTATATAACAATAAACACTTTGTAACACTGAGTTTTGCCTGGATAAAATCTACACACAACTTGACAGCTTGTTACCTTGCAGACACTACACACAATAAACTTGTGGAAAAAAAGGAAAATGACAAACTCCATTATAACTAATCATGAGAATGAACATGTCACAACTCCTAGCAGAACTTTATGAAGGTATGCTGTTACAGTCCAAACTGCAGCTAGCTGCTATACTTTAATAAAAAAAGTCAGTAAAACATTCAGTCGTTCCTTTCAGCATGTACAGGAGCTCTTTGTGTTTTTTGTGTGTTTGATGTGATCCACCTCAGACACACAGCAGGCCGACACACATCAGTGAGAAAAATATGAAACTGCAATTTAGCCTCTCAGTTATTCCCCTCAAACTGTTTTATTTCACTGTAAAGTTTATTAACTAGTCCTGCTTTGATATGAAACACATCTACATTTCAAGGAGCATTTCCAATTAAAATAGCACCAATGACTAAAAACAAACAGCTCCCAAATCCCTGTGTGATAAGAGCTAAAAGAAGATAATCAGTTTAACTAAATATAAATTCATAGTTTATGTTCTTCCCTTTCATGAGAAGGCCTTTACCACATAAAGCAAACAATAATACCATTAAACAATAATACTTCATGGTTTTATGTGTCTGACAATACTTCAAGTAACAGAGTGTGGTCCTACAGAATCAAGTCCAGCAGGTAAGCAGCAAACACGGAGCAGAATGTCTCAGCCAGTGGAGAAAAGGCACGAAGGAAGGTGGATGAACTGTCAGCTCCTCGGCACAGACAGACAGGGAGAGCTGCAGCATTACTGTCAAGCTTCAGAAAGTGCTGCAGAAGGTCAAACAACACAACTCAGGCTTGGAGGAGTGTTGTGAACAGAGAAACATCTCGACGAGGAGCTTTTTTAAATCAGTGAAGGAAGTTCCTGTGAAACACAAGTAGCTGAATTAATGAGATTACACACTGGTAAGTTTAGGAACAATTGTAATAAACTTTGTTTACTAAACATTTCTTTTGTTAAAAACTGTGGTGGAATGTGTGAAGCTGTGGTAACTCCTAACAAATACATTTGAAAAATCATTGGAAGCACTTTATAATTATTTATTGTTACTTAATCATTAACAAATGGTTAGTTAACTTTAAAAAAGTTGTTAAGAATGATTTATGCTTCATAAGCTATAAATTAACACATTTATTAATGCTTTAACTATAAAGGTTAAGTACTTCTTAAAGCAACACTTTTCATTCATGCTTAATTACTCATGAATTAACTGTTCTATATACTGTGTGTGCATATAAATGTACTTTTACACCATGTGTATGTGTCAATATTAGCAAATAATATCTTCCTTGTTATAGATAGTTATTTAAAATAAATGTTTTATAAAGCTTTACATCCCTGTCAGTGTTGTATTAAATGATTAATAGCACAAACTTCTATGATTATTAGCAGGTTTAAAAACAGCAGGAGTTAGCTTTAGTGCTTCCTTTGCACTCAGAGGCCTTTTTAGAAGGAATAGTTTTATATTATATATTTAAATGGCGGCACGGTGGGACAGTGGTTAGCACCGCAGCACCATAAATAAATTTACTTAAAGTGTGCAAAAAGTCTCATGAACCACTTGGCCGAGTTTAATTAAACTTATAGAAAATATTTATTTGCTGTTCGTCATCATTGCAAGTTTTGGAGTCAACCAGATTCAAGATGGCTGCCACACTTGAAGCAAACCTAAAAAAAGCTTAAATCTCTGTTAATTTTACCTGTACTGAACTAAAGTTTGGTGTGGTAGTAGCTGAGAGTGATCACAATCCCATATTCAGTGGATAGCACAGGATCTTTGGTTAAAAAAATATGTTTCAGGTATGCAGCTACTTTTTATTTTAGAAAAAAAAATTTGATACAAAAGATATAATAAATTTATTTTCTGCCTGCTTGTTTCTTTACGTTTAGTTTTACAGTGTGTTTTATCTAAACCAAAGGTTTACATGATGTCACATGGTGGCCCTTCTTTTCTTTACATGTGCTGCGTTTAGAAAAATCACCTGTCCTTATTGTGAAATAACACCATTAAATGTTCTGATGAAGAAAAGTACCTTGTTGTCCACATGACAGTCTCATGTCTGCACAGAGGAGCTTTCTCTCCGAGTGTCCATGACACTGCAGCATAAAGAGCACAAACATCACAAACACTTAAAAATTACCTTTTTAAGTAATATTCATTGCATTTACAAAGAAAAATCTTCAACTGAACTCAGCTGGACTGGCACCAGCTTTCACTGTGGTGCTCCTGCCAGGCTTTTGGTTTCTGTCTGACTGTATCAGCTGCAGGGCTGGCTGAAATGTACAAATAATAAATCTGTCTCGACGCTGCTTGCTCATGGGCTGAACTCTTGTCTCCTCCAGCTCCTGACTACCAAACAAAACCTCATTTCTTTTAAAACTTCCCAGACTCCTGTACCCCAAACTTACTTTTCTTTTTCTTCCCTCAAATCCTGTAAATGTAACTCACGCTTGATGTTGTCTCACAAAGTCTGCAAACTGGCGATCCTTGGCATAGAGCTCAATGATGCGAATCCTGTCTTGGATTTCCTGCAGAAAAACACAATTTCATTTGATGGAGAAGAATATATGACAAACAGATAAACAGCAAACTAAACCAGCTGTGGAAGAATCAATGTTTAACTATTTACAAAAAAAAAATCACTTTAAAACCACACTGATTTTAAGGCTGAGATTGTCTGATAATTTTTTAAGTAATGCTTATGATGTCAGCAGAAAGTAATGAAAAGTACAAAACGAATGTAATTTAGCTCCAGATAAGGAGCTGTCATCTAGGTGTTTTGGGGCCAAAAAGATTTACATCATCACTTTAAATCAAAATGTTTGCAAAGAAACACTTTTTCAGTTTGTTTTTAACCCAGTGGCCACGGAATCTACAAAACACCATCTTTTAAAGAAATCTTAAAGTCAAACTTTGAAAAATACATATATATATTTATATATATTTTTTTTTGCTTGGCTCAACAATCTTTTATGATTAGAAAAAGGATACACTAAGAAACAGCTGATGCCCAAAAGACAGAACATCTTGAACACCTAAAACACAATCACCAGCCAGCCATCAGCCACATGCAGATTTACTGGTTCTTAGTTGTGGTTGGTAATAAACGAGTTATTGGAAACAAATGGGACTCTGTTTTTGATTTACATCTTGGGAAAAACACTAAAAGTAGCAGATACAACCAGACTCAGTAAGGTCTGGCCCAGCCATTCAAAAATTTGTTTGTTTTAGTCCGTGGCTTGGATTTGTTAGCATGCTGAGCATCTTCATCATGTTGAAAGGTCTGCTTCAGGTTCAGCTCTGATTCTCTGACAAACAGTCTTGTGTCTCTTACAGCACTGTTTGATACGATGCAGAACTCACAGTTGCATCGGTGACTGATCTGCCTAGTCTTTGAGGCGGCTAAGCAACACAAACATAACATTTCCACCAGTGTTCCTCATAGTTCCCCTAAAAACAGGTTACTGGTATAAATCAAAGATATCTGCTGTTACTGTTTCACTGTTTCAAAAGACCAGGTCTTTTGCTCACATTTCCTGGAGGTAAAATAGAGACAATGAGAGAAAAGGAAAAGTAAACAGGTAGTTTGCTTTGACACAAACACCTACCTCTTTGGTCAGCTCGCTGTTCTCGTAGATGTGTCGTATCTCCTCACTGCTGAAGTCCGTGGAGGCCTCGGCGCTGGCACTGCTATACACGGGGGGCTCGGGGTACCGGCGATAGTAGTGGCTGTAGCCTGTTGTGGCTTCACTTTCATACATCGGGTTGTATTTGGTCGCCCTGTCTATAGACGGAAGACTTTCTATTCGCCTGCAGGAAAACACAGAAATGTTGAAGCAGAGTGATAGACATACCAAATAAAAAACCTGTTAAGTGGAAAAAGTTAGTTTTTCATAGAGATGGAACTAGCTGATATTCAAATATGACTCAATATTGCAAGAAAATACACTAACTAGATACCGCACAACGATAGTCTATATGACCCCCGCACATACGCAAAACAACCACACACCAGAACTCACATATGTGCAGTGGATGTTTAAGATGTTCTGCTATTTATATGAGAAGTAATTTTGGAATGGTGATTACAAGTAAAATATTTTGTAGATGGAAAACAAACAAAAAACAAAAAACAGATCTGTTCTCTGTAGTCTATTTGAATGAGAGGGATAATGAAACAAACCACATTCCCATGCATGTCATATGCACTAATCTCTCATGGAAATTGTTCTTTAGATGTTTTGTAAATATAGAAATTATCCACAGAGACTGTTTTGAGTAGAAGCCATTTTTGGTGGAGTTAATGAACATGTGGGGCTGTTGGACTCAGTTGGTGTAGGTCAAAGTAATAAATGTAATCAAAATTTGATCATGTTTATGGATGTACAGGCTTGAAAATACAATTTTCAGTCATGTGTTTTGATACTTTTGCCTACAGCTAGGTGGCTTTGGATTTAAAGAGACAGGGTCAAAACGAGTTAATCTGAGACACAACTTAGAGAAGGGGTAAAAGAGGAGTTACAAAAAAAGAGGAATTGAGACCAAAGCATTACTGTTCCACTTTATAACTTGACATGTATGGACAAATAGTGCCACAGCACAGATCCCTTGCAAATTTATTCATCAGTGATGAGCGAATGGGTAGATGGTCTCACCGTACGGGATCCTCAGTCTCATCTTTGTCATACTGGTCTCGTAATGTCCGGGCCAAGAAGAAGAGGACTCCAGATGCCACCAACAGGAAGCCAGCTACAGAGGCGATGGCGATGCCAACCACCAGTGGCTCTGACACGTACTCCTCACAGTGTTCACCTCTGTACCACCAGTTCTCCCCGACACGACACCTGAGGGGGGGTATAATACAGTCTTAAAATGTTTCAGAGAAGAAACCTCATAGAGATTATCTAAAGATCTAAAACAAGATTTTATTTTTTATTGTCCTGACATCGATGCTAAATGTTTCTCAATTCTACATAAAGTGATCAATGACTTGTTGTGGAATAAATCCATGTTTGTTTTCTGTCTCCATGGAGCAAACCAATGCTTTTAGTTGGACGACATGAGGTAATTAATCTACCAGCATCTGGAGCTGCCCTCATGTTTACAATGTCAAGGGTGTGAAACACAGATTAGCACTCCTCTTGGCACCGTCTTCTCCATGTGTGTTCATTACTAAAACTAAAGACACTTGTTTCTGTAACTCATCTGCAATTTGGACTTTTTTTTTGAACATCTTACACACTGTAGCTCTGAATGTCTGAACATGAAAACACATGCACAAACTTAAAATGGTAGTTCAGATCTTTTGAAATGGGGCTCTGTGAAAAACGTTATGAAAATCTAATATCTTATTTGTTTCAGGTAGCTCTTTAAATGCCTCAAAACTGCTTTAAAGGCTAAGAAAAAAAACGTAATACTCATCAAGGATGACATGATTACAAATCAATCTTTGGCATTTGGAATAAGGTGGCCTGGTAGCAAGTACACTTATGGACCAACCTATGCTCAAATATGATGTTTGTTACAGATAACCATGCTTAGCACAGAAGTCCAATAACAGATCACCTTTCAGGTTCTGATCAATCACCCCTTTCCAGATAACTCCATCATTGCCCACATGGCCATTGAAGTTACCCAGTAAAACAAGGGAATCCCCAAGCACTGCTTCCAGGACACTATCCAAGACTCCAAAAGGACTGGTTAATCTGAACTGATGTTTGATGCATAAGCACCAACAACAGAACCTTTCCTTCTGAAGCATGAAGCTGCAGAGAAGCAACCCTCTCATTCACCGGGGTGAAAACCAACACCAAGGCATACAGCCAGGGTTTTGTGAGCGCGCCGGCTCCTTACCCACGAGTGAGGTTATGTTCCACATCCCTAGAGCTAACCTATGCTGCCAAGAATCAGCACGGTCAAAACAAATAAGCTTTAGACTCAAAGATTTTACATGAACTGTTATTACACTTGAAAATCTGTTTAGTGCAAACTCAGTCATTGTTTCTCATACATACAAACACAAATACTCTCACACTCTCAGGCTGATTAAACTCCACTAATCTCCACCCACCTGCAGATGGCTCCCTGACCAGCGATGATGTCACACTTGCCGTCATTGAGGCAAAAGTCCGTCTGCAGCTCACAGATACTCTGACAGGGGAGGCCGTCCACGCTGAAGTAACCTGCGTTACAAACACACTCGGCCTCCCCTGACCACTTGTTGACTTTACACTCTGCGTACTCGTTGCATGCCTGGAACTTACAGGGGTCTGCTTGGTCACCTGGAAATAAAAGACTGTGTCATTAACTGGAAGTACAAAAAAGCTAGAAGCTCTAGTGTAATTTATTGATGATTTATATGAGTTGGTTAAAGGAAAATCGCGTTTTGAGCACAACTAGGGTGTTTTTGTTGGTAAATGTCCAAATAAAAGTCAATTAGTCTTAAATTATTCTGATTTGTAGGTATGGGTGGAATTTTTGGCAGATATAAACTAACACAAAAGAATATCAATTATTTTTTTCTTTCTATTACCACTGTTACTGTGATGACAATCATCTAAAACAATTATTTCAAATATGCAAATTAAAACTACGAATATTTCTTCCACTTGTACGCAAATAATTGTTTAACACCAGTAAACTATACCTGAACTTTTTTTTTATCTTTAAAGACTTGTTTATGCTGCGTTCACATCAAAAGCGTTTTGAGTGTCTAAAACACTTCAAGTTGGATGTTTGTTCACTTAGAGATCAGCTCTAGACTCGTGTCACAGGGCAACCCATTCTCACCCAACTCGTCAATATGTGACGCTTGTTCAGGGACCGGCGTCTGCGTCCAGTGTCTGACGCGGC
>JARVGW010000136.1:19077972-19091347 GCA_031762495.1 Anablepsoides rubrolineatus
TTTTTGCTGTGCAGCACTTTGGTTGCCTTGGTGTATGTAAAGTGCTATATAAATAAAGGTTTGATTGATTGATTGATACCTTTCTCTGACTCCACGCTGTCACTGCAGTTTGACATCACTGGGGTCTCTGTCTCAGTTTTACAACATTCCTCAGCCTCTTTGTCACCCAGTGTCTCTCCTGCCCGCTCCTCAAGTTTTGCCTCCTCCAAGCCAGGAAAGCAAATAACAACTAAATACCAGTGAGCCCTAAATAAAAGAAAACAAAGAGCACAACGAGACACATTTAAGATTAAAAAAGACTATACATCACTTTTTTAATTCATAGTTAACTTACTCCTGATTGACAGGCACAAACAGAAAGTCCTTTTCAAAGATCTCCACATGTCGAGTCCACGTCTTTACTCGCTGGTGCCGCCTCTGCCTCTGACAACTGGACACACAGAATAAAACCTTTGCATGTGACAGAGTACCACATGCAGAGTACCATGACCACAGTACCTGTGGTCATGGTACTCTGATCAGGCTAACAGCACAACTAAGACTGAAAGACTCAACCTCAAACTAAAACTGAGCGGAAAATCCATTTCCACAAATTGTTTTATTCTATCTATCCTGTTAAAACATATATTAAATTATCAATAACTGTATTCTGTTTTAGCTTTTGAATTGCTTCCAATTTCACATAAAAAAAGCCAACTTACGAGTCACTGTTACCACCTTCGCTGGCATTGTCCCTGCGTGTCAGCTGCTTGTAGAAGAAACTGCTGAAGATGTGGCAGCGCTCAGCAACAGCAGCAGATGTATTCTGGATAAGGTATCTGAATTTTAAAAAATGATCATTTTAGATGCAGCTCTGGTCTCAACAAAATCCCAAAAAACAATTAATTTTGCAGTTATAAAATACTTCTCTCACTTGAGATAAAAATCGATAATGACATCATTGAGGTACTGCCCAGTTTCGAGGCACTTCAGGTCTTCCATGGTGACAGTTATTCCTCCTTTTAATGGTGGTGGAGGAAACTGGATCAACCTAAACAGAAAAAATGGACAGGATAATAGGAAGGTTAAAAAAAAGAAAGGAACAGTAGCATTAGAGGTTTGTAATTGAAGTCAGAGGTTAACACCCGTCACAGCAGGCTGCCTGGAGGATAATGTGGCGAACTTGCCTTCGAGCCAGACCACGATGCTTATATTTAATCCAGTTGGAGTCTGGTTTACTCAGTGACACAGAGTAGGATCCTTTTGTTCTTCGATGGCAAACGGTGTACACAGGCTGGGCTTCTTCCTTTTTGCTCTATGGACATAAATTTATTTTATAAACCAGAGAAATATGTAATAAAGTGCAAGATCACAGATAAAAAGAATATACAAAAACTGAAAGATGTCAAGGTTACCAAGAAAGTAAACAATATTTAGCAACCATGTGGCTTGTTTTCAGTTTACATTTGTTTTATGGGACAATATTGTGGATTAAACCTAATTAAGGGAACATTCTGAAGTAGACTGCTCCAGCCTAAAGAGTCACAACACAAAGAAAAAGATTTGAAACCCCTTACATCAGTGGGATTCTCCTGTTCCTCTTCATTCTGCTCCTCTTTTGTTTCAGTTTGTGTCTCTGTGTCCTCATTTGGTTCAATTTGTGTGTCTGTTTCTTCTGGTCCCATCTCGAGCTCCAACTCCTTCTGAAAGTCATCTTCCAGCCAGATGTGAGCTGTGGGAAGGTTGTCTTCATCATAGTCTGGACAGTCCTGGTACTGGTTTAGTTGAGAGTCAGTGCTTGAAAAGCCCAGCATAGAGAGTAGATGTGAGTCCTGTCCAGTTCTTGTAATCAGCTCTATGCTATCAACCAGAGAAAGAACCGGAGCACTGAGGTCTGCAAAACTACCAAGCAGGTTTTCACTGTGACCTGAAATTATTTGCTCATGTGTCATATTTCTGATACAGTCAATGTCCAGCACAGAGCGCAACAAAGCTCCTTCCATTCCCTCCAAAGGATCTTTGAGAGTCAGCAGGATGAAGGGGCTGGCGTTTTCTATTTAAACAAATAACAATCATTAAAACACATCACGCAAAAGGGGTTTTTAAATAATGAACTAAATCTGCAGCAGAGTCTCTAGTATTCTCACCTGTATTTGTGGATCCCTCTTCTTTGACACATAGATGGCAGAGGTCCTGCTGTACGGCAGCAGCAGCTGGTTCTGACACATACAACAGCAGAACACCAGAAGAAGGGTCCTCGTCATCTTCAAACCGAAGCCCACACATGTCCAGCTCCTGCTGATCCCAAATGCTGTACCTCTTCAGCCCTTTGCGCTCAAAACTCAACATCCCATGGTACTGCCCACTTGTGTCTGAGGACAAAAAGGAGATATGGTTTAATAAAATCAAATAGCACTATTTTCATTTATTTAAACCAAACTCTGTTACAGATAATTCAGATTTGCGAGTACAAACAGCAGGAATAATATTTCTGCTAGAATCACCATGAAATACAAAACAAACAGTCATTTAAGTGTATAAAGTAGTAATCATGTTTACAAGTATGAAATTTGATTTAAAATGGCAGCAATCCATTTTGCTTTTGTCTTTTCAAACTAATCAATCAAGCTAGTCAAAAACAAATTATTTCTTCAAAGTGGGGTTGTTTAAAAAGCTAATCTTCAGGCCCACTTTTTACCCCACTTCATAACATCTGAATAATCCCCTTAAGCACATCTCAAGTTCTATTTCTACACTGAGAATTTATTAAGGAGTGCATAAACTTCTGTCAAATTTTTTGTCCAATTAAATAGGAGAACACCATAAATGGGCAACAATTACACGGAGTTTTGAGAGAGTTGTAAAATATTTTGTGTATTTATAGCAAAGAATAAAGACAAATATGCTAAACTAAAACAAATAAAAATCAGAATCACACCAGAAAACATACCCATCTCAGCCATCTGAAGCACACTTTCACCTCAGAGGTGAAAGTGGTGGTGTGCGTCTAAACACTTTGACTTTTTTGTTTTTCATTTATTTATTTATTTATTTATTTACCATTATTTAACCAGGCAAGTCCTGTTGAGATCTCAGATCTCTTTTTCAAGGGAGGCCTGGGCCTGAAGGCAACTTATTGTACATGTGTTTAGGGGTGAGGGAAACCGGAGTACCCAGAGAAAACCCACAAAAGCACAAAAACAGAAAGACCCCAGGTCTGAACCCGGGATCCAACCCAGGACCTTCTTGCTGTGAGGCGTCAGTGCTAACCACAGAGCCGTCGTGCTGCCCATGGTTTTTATCTATTTTTATAGATTAAACTAAAATAGATTCCAAAGCTTGAAAGGGGAAGTACAGAACAATATAAAAACAGGCTTTGGGGCCACAGGTCACAGAGAAGGTAAAGAGTCAACAGTCAAAATAAACATCAACCAAACTCTTAAAGCAAGATTCAAAGAAAACTAGAGTCATGACAGAATATGAAACAAGATGGTAACAGTGTACATAACTGAATAAAGTCCACTTCTTTCATTAAATTAATCAATCAATAAACAAATGTTACCTTTCAGAGGGATCATGATTTCATGTTTTTCTATCTGGAAACAAAAAACAAAAAATAGGCATTACACTGACAGGTTTTGATATGGATCGAAATATTATATTTATCAAGGTTATAACACTGTGGTCACCGTGAGGCCTCCATTCGATCTTGCATGATACCCTCCGCAGTACAAGGTGAAAAAGGACACACTTAAACAGGAGAAGTCCACTTCTGGGGCAGGAGACCCTGGCTCTGAGAGAGGAGACTCTTCAACAACTACCTGTAACAGCTGAAACACAAAAACAAGCATGGGATGTTAGAGTGGGAAGACTTTATGCCCTGAAGTTACAGAAAAGGTTGGTTTGACTACATTTTGATCATCTAAACTAAAGCAGTTGTTTGTATTCTTCAAAAAACCCTGACTTTAGCACCATCTAGTGTTGGACACATAAATTACAGTGTTTGAAGGAGGCCCAGCAAACAGGAAAAATATAAATAATCTTAATCTTTGTCAAATAATTTGAAGTGACAAAAAAATTAGGCGAAAACTTTAAAACTGTGGATGAAACATGCTAAATAAAAATAAGTTATTTTAATACAGCAGACAATAAATCTTCAAAGAGGTTTCTGATTGCTCAGTACAAAAACACAATTATGATTTAAAACAAACTTATCTGTATTTTAAAATGTTTTCAGATGCTAATAGGCAAACATATTCACATATATTTATTTACAAAGCCATATGGGGTTATTATTAAGCACTGACACTGGAGTTGCTCGGTGGTCAGTGCTGCGGTCTTGTAATCCTGAGACTGCAAATAGAGATAAGGTCCTTAGAATAGCACCAGACATAGACCAGGCTAGTGAGTGTGTGCATAACAACTTAGACAAGAACCCATCTCTAGTGGGGTGTTCCTGGGTTGCAGAGACGTAACCAGTGAGATAACCACAATCTAGCCTCTAAATGTTAATAAACACTTTAATAATCATTACTGTAAACCTGTAACACATTTCTGCTTTTTTCAACAGGATAATAATCACGGCCAACAGAAAAATGCAAGTATGGTCACAAGAGTGAGTCTGAGGAGTTTACTATAAATCCATTCTTTGCAATGTGCTGAGGCTTTGGTACAAGATTTCACTGCAGATCTTCAAGAGTTTCAGACTTCATATGTCGGGACTCTTTCATGACAAAATTAGACCAATTCAAAAACAAATGGATGCTCCTACGTTTATGCCCACTTTATCACCATTTAATTACAATTTTGTAACATAGTATTTTCAGAAGTAAATGTTTGGGATATTCCAGCTGTTTCTCGTGCATATTATAACCTCTTTTCTCCTTATTAGGTGAGCTACAAAACAAACTGCAGCTGGTATTCTTGCTTGTTTGTTTTGAATTTGCAGTCAGCTCAGCTCCCTGGGGTGAAGTAAAACGTCAGTGTGAAGCTCCAAAACATCATGATGTCAGTTAATCTGGGTATTACCAGATCCATGTTTAGAAACCTGCTTACGGTCATTATCTGATGTAATATAAAAAGCTCAACCAAATGAGTAGAAGTCTTGAAAGGGCTCTTCTGAACATTCATTAAAATGTGTTTAAGATCTATAAAAGAAAATATGAAGCATACCAACCTGCAGGTTCTGTATATCTGGATCCTCCTCCTCTTTGGACACAACTTCTTGTTTGGGGTTTTTTTGTATCACCGTGTCAGACACGACATGGATCACTTTTCTCTGACACTGAGAATCCTCTTGACCCTCCTCATCATCACTGGACAAAACAACTGAAATGCAAACATAAAAAGGAAAATACTTTGGCAAAAGCAATTTTTTCTTAAATTTAACTTCTCTGCTTCTCTGTCTGTCAGGTTGACTCAACCTCACAGATGTCCTTATCTGACCTGGGGTTTTGAAAATTTAAAAGCTTTGAAGAAGTTTGAGGTCAGTGATTTTAGAGAAAAAAACCTAATCTAATCTAATCTAAAAAATTATTCTTGAAATTAAATCCAAGGAAGTCCAACATTTTACTGATCACATCAACTTTATGGATAAATATATAAAGTTCACGAGAGAATGTAAAAAAAATGGCAGGTTGGCTTCCCTGGACTGTGACGTCTCAGTCTCTGATGGAGGATGACTGGAAACTGACATGTACTACAAACCCACCCACATAGATCAGTACCACAGAGCAGACAGTGTCCCCACAAACCCAGGAGCCAGGGAGAAAGAGAAATCACACACAAGACAGACCTGGAGCAGTGTGGTTATCATAACTGGGCTTTCCTGAAAGCAGACAAGAAACCTAAACAAGACTCCAGTCAACCACCAGGTGAAAATGAAGACCCTAAACCCAAACCAGTGGTCATTCTGTATGTTCAGAGAAATTGAGACCTTTATTCTCTAAACATGACGTCCCAGTGGCTTTCAAACCCCAAAACATATTATGGCAAAGACTGATTCACCCCAAAGATCTGGTCCCCAGGCACAAACTGAGTAATATAGTAAATGCTGTTAAGTGTCAGGATGACTGTGATCAGTTACACATCAGGGGAAAAAAGCAACCATTGTTCAAAAGAATGAGCCAACACAGAAGAGAAAAATCATCAGGCACTCTGCAGTTTACACTCATCTACAGGCCAGCGGTCACTCTTTCAGGGATGAAGATGTTCTCATCCTTGATAGAGAGGAACGTTGATTTGAGAGAGGCGTAAAGGAAGCCATTTTTACAAAAATAAACTGTCCACCATTAAACAGGGGTGAAGGCCTCTGTGTCCAGTTGTCCCCCGCTTATAGTGCTGTTATTGCGAGTATGACTCAGCCCCCTGTAAACAATAGGGATAATCAGAGCCCTAACAATCGATCAGATAGCTCTCTTTTGTACATAAACAACCAGTTCTGATTGTCATTATTAAACTTGTTTGTCCGTCATGTGGAGGAGCTGCTTATAAGTTTGAATTTACATGTAACTCCTCAGACTGAAGAAGTCTCTTCAACAAAGAAGAACTCATTCAGAGGACCTACTCACAGACCAAAAACATGACTGTTATGTTAATTGATCTAACTTGTTCCTATGTGAGAGTGAATGATTGTCTGTTTCATTTGTCTCTATGTGACATGCGACTTGTCTATGGTGTACCCCGCCCCTCGTACAGCGACTTCTGGATATGAGCACCAGTGACCCTGAAAGGAAGAAGCCAGTATAGATAATGGATAGATCAATTAATATTTATATAATTGTTTGAAAGTGCAAATAGCAGCAGCAGCTATCTGTAGCACAATTCATAGTACTTTAGGTATAAATATCTTATTTCTCCCTGAATAACAGTGTGATGATAACCTTAGTACTTTGTGAATGTTTATAAAATACTGTTTACATGATCTGCTATGACACTGGATTTGTTTCAAGATGACAAGAATCCTCTTTGGTCAGACTACTTGTTAGAGCTACACAACCTGCAGAGTTACACACACATGTTGGAACATGGCTACTTTGCTGATAAATAAAGGAAGAGCTGCAGATTCTGTTGTACTTACTTGGTTCAATGGGGCCGTTTTTAGTTGTACTTTCATGTTTGGATGATAAGCTTTGTTTGTCACTTCCAATTATACCTTCAATGTCTAAATTACAGGATACGTCGTCTGGAGCTAAGTCTTGTGTTCCGTCATCTCCTCCAACTGTAAACTGTACAATGCAGTGGTCAAAGTTCTCTAAGTCCACATTTTCCTCGTGCTCCTCCTGGTGAACAGATGTGTGGACCTGTTCTCCATCTTTTCCATCTTCTCCTGACAGGCGGTGATGTTTTGGGCTGCCTGTTCCGTTGCACTGGGAGTCAGAAATCTTCCTTTTACGATTCTATTGAGAAACAAACGTGTTGGTAAATATATGGCTACTGTTTTTAGAAAATATCTGCAAATAAGTGTGTATCTACATTTAAATAGAATAATTGAGAATTTAAAACAGACCTTTAACTTTTTAGATGCAGAATAAAAATAGGACATAATAAGGCTCTTTGTCAGGGTATCTGCATGTTTTAGCAAGTCAAATTTAAGACTTTTTAAGACCTTTTTAATACCACCTTAAATAAAATTTAAGACCAAAAATATAAGCGATGGTTCGGGGATCTACTGTATTAAAACCAAACACGTGTCACTCAATAAAAAGCATTGAAGATATTTAGCTCTCTGGTTAAATTAGCTGTATTGTACAAGTGCAGTTATTTGGTTGGAAACAACCAACAAAAAATGCATCTACTAAATACATTCATGGTATGAAACTTGTTTTAACCTCCAGTTTTGCCTTTATACAAAAATAAGTCATCCAGCCAACTGTCCATCAACATGCACTTTAACATGTACCATCACTATCCAACAAATATCAACTTTACTGTAGTTTATTTTGATTTAATAGTGTTTGAATTGAGGTACTCAATTATTACACATAAAGTTCCTTTATAAAGAATAAATTACCAGTAAGTTCTTATTTTTATTTTTTAAATAATTCATTAATTTATTTGTTTATTTTTTGAGTTTTACAGATTTCTCCCCTAAAATCAACATTTCATTCAAAGGGAATATTTACAGGATTATAGCTCATGTAATCAAACTGATTGATGATTTGGGATCCTTCTAGAAGGTGACCTGTGACCTTTTATGGTCAAAGGTTTTCTGTTACTAGTGACCAATGTGTGTCCAACTCATCATACTATTTATTTTTCATATTTGATCATTTATGAATTATATTTATCCCAGTTCAGTTAGTAATATAGTTCTAAAGATAATAAAAGTTTAGCACATCCAAACAGACAAAACACCTCATTATTGTTAAAACATTTTAGAGAATTAACTTGTTCTTCACGAGTTTGAGGGAAAATTAAATTTAAACTGAGACAAACATCTTTGCTGTGATCAGGAGTCTAACTATTCATCTTTTAGCGTTAATAATTGTTTAATAACTGAGGCAGCAGCTACAACTTCTCTCTCACCAGAAGAGAAACAGTGCACCCCTGCATGATATTTTTAAGACTGTTAGAGTACTGTATGATAGTGTTGAACGTCTGAATGAGTACCCACCGAACTCTTTTGCTCTTCTTTTATAGAATCTGTTAGCTGGTCCTTGATGCTTTTTGAGGAGAGCTCATCACAGCTTGTTATGTCTTCAGTGGACTTTGAGTTTAACCCATCAACTGCTTAGGAGCAAAACAAACAAAAGTAATAAAACTAGCATTATTTAGAGGAATGCATATTCTCCTCTAACTTGCATGTTAGACATTTTATGCAATAAGTCAGCTCTCAGAGAGTTCAGGATGACTCAGATACTAACAATAATTTTACATCAACAAACTCACCTTCTTCTTTAGCAGACTCTTCTTCTTTACCACATTTGCTGATTATCCCCTCTTTATTATCTTGGTTTTCTTCTTTGTCCTTCTCCTCAGAATTTTGAGATTTTCTTTTGAGTCTTGCTCTAAACATAAAAAATGTCAAAATATTATCTCACACACAAAAACATATTTTAACTAGATGTTATATCATTTAGAAGTCTATTCCATATTCAATGCCAAGCACTGTAAAATTATGATAAAGTTTTGAACTTCAGTTTAGAGTAAAAAAAGCCAACGTTCTCTATGAAGTAAGATTCTTGTAGGATTTTACTGATAAACCACTTTTCACATCAATTTTTAAAACCTTCAAATTCTTAATTTAAAAAGGGTTTTCTTACCTTTGAAATGAGTTGGGAGTTGTTTTCTGGTTGCTTTTAGAAGGTGAACTCTTGCTTTTATCATTATTATTCAATTCCCTCTGACTAGACCGACTGTTTCTGCAGGTCTGAGGCTCCTCTTTGCTAAGACTACTACTCAGCCGTCCTCTGGCGCGAGTGCCACTGCTCATTTTAACCCTTTCTATATAATTCTTTCCTGGTTCTGTTTTTAAAACATCGGTCAGGATGAGAAGTGGCCTCCTATGGGATAAAAAAATAGAAAAATGTTTATTATCAAGAACTTTCCTAGAGTCACATCTCCTCTGCAACATTGTGGCTCGTCAAAGTTTTTAGATAAAACTTGTAGCAAATGTTGAACATGGGGGGGCTGAGTGCTGCAGATAAGCTGCCTGTATTGTCATGATAAGCTCAACATCTGAGTCATAAAGCTGAGACACAGTATTTCCTTTAAGAGTCATAAAGCTGAGACACAGTATTTACTTTAAGTGAAACTATTTGGAGAAGAGGGAAAATTCTTACAGAAATTAAAGTGCCTGTGACATGAATTTTTTAAAGGCATTATTGGAAAGATAACATTATCATATTGCAAAAATAATTTCCTGCTGCTAAGATGAACCGTTGTTGAGATATTTGCATGTGAAGGAACAGGAAGTGATGTCAAAGGGACAAAGCATTGATGAAATAGCGAACGACAAAGACTGTAGAGAAGAATCTGATGCTTCTTTAGATTATTTTGAGTCACTATCAGAGAGATGAAGACGGGTCAGAGTTCAAATAATATTGTTTCAATAAACAAAGATTATGGAGTTCTCTTTCTTAAAGAGATCCCCTTTGATGTCACTTCCTGTTGCACTTTGGCTGAGCCAAGTTCAAAAGAAAATAAGCCATTTATGTGACAAAATGGGTAAAATCCCATGTTTTATGCAAGGTTTCTTATATAAAAATGTGTTTTCTTTGACTTTTTGTATTTGATAGATAGGCATGTCACAGGCACGTTATTGTATGGAACAAAAAAGCAAAGAATAAAACTTTTCACAAACATATAACTTCTTACCTAATGAGCTGCTTAAAAATATGAAAAAGGTCAGCTGTATAACTAAATGTATTTAATGGTGAAGGTTAAAATATTTAACCCATATCTAAACACAGTTTCATTTGTTTGCAGTTGCTAAAAAGGCTTAGACTGAAAGCAGCAAACCCATTCATTTGCATTGCATGAGCTTATTTGTGTGTTTGCCTTGTGAGTTCATCCCATCTCACTGACATTACAATTTAGAAAACAAGTCATACTTGTCGGTTCCAACTAATAGAATTCACCAGGGGTCTCCATGTGAAATAAAACCATCACAATTCAGTTCTCAAAAGGATTCAATAACAAGCTGCTTTGTATTGAAACTCTGAAAGTGTGGATTCCATAAATCACATATGTGACTCCTGCGGAAGTAATTGTGCAATTAAAGGTGCCCTTTTGTTTTATCTTGTTGCTTGGTTACCTAGTCAGTGGGATAAAATCTGCAGGACTGCGATCAAACATCACGGATCCATTCTTTTGACGTGAACCACTGGATTTGTATTTGCAGCCAGAAAATGCAGTCCAGGAAACCTTTTTAAGATAGAAAAGGGAAGGAGGGTACAGATGTTATGTTATGTTATATGAATGCCACAAGTAAATTTTGCACATTTACGTAAACAGATCAAAGATTTTCTATACCTGTCCTTCTAACTTTCCACACTCAGATGAAAGGCAGCTCACTGGGATTTTTAGTGGATTTTCCATCTAAAAAAAAAAAAAAGACTAGTTACTGAACTGGTTTTAAATGTTTATAACCAAAACAAAACCAACATATCTATTTAAAAAAGCAGCAACATCAAGGACATTTAATTAAAGCATCTAATGGGTATCTTTTTATTTGAAAAGCATATGGTGACAGCTGTTGATTAAGCTGCTTTAGTTTGATGTTTAGTTTGATAACAGAAACTGACAGCAGCAACCTTCTTTTTTTATTGCAGCAACTTAAGTTTATTTATCATCATTTACCAAAATGGTAATGACAGGAGAAGAGAAGGGTTTTACAAATCAATTACATCAATGCTAGGCTTTCGTTTCCAAACCTAGAACTCAAATAGAAACCAACTTTTCCTGTGATAGCAAGTCTAATGTTACTTTATTAACTCTTACGTTAAGACTTTCTTTGTGTTTATATGAATCTATTCAAGCTCCTAAATGCATTTCTCTTTTTTCTTCAAGATTTTAAATTGGTGATCATGTGAAACAACAGTATTAAATGTTTGTTGATGACATAAATCTGTTTCAGTTGGATTTTTTTACCTGGAATCACTTGCGCTTACAAACAACTTGTAAACAGATGGAGATGGTTGAACTGTTTGCATCAATGTCTAAATTCAAACAAAGCTTAAAAAGAGTCTTAGTTCTTCTTTGTGATTACTAAAACTCTTGCTTTTTATCTGTAAATATACTGCTTTATAAAACAGTCCTTATGCCTGAGACAAACAACAAATCTCATGATTAGCTGCTATAATGACAATCAGTCACGTCAATATTTCATATTGCCTCAATAATGCAGTTAATGCCACATATTTACAACATTAGAGGTAATCAAAATAATATGTAAACAAAACATACCATGTGGTCTTTGTCAACAGTTAAAGGAAGAGTTAAGGCTTTTCTTCTCTCCATCACGATTCAAGACATCATAAGATACAGCAGGAATACTGCAACATAAAAACATATATAAAAAAATCAAACTATGTCTCTGCGACACATAAAACAAAAATAAAATACAACAAGAACTGTTCAACTTCTATTCAAACTGGATAGCATGAACAAACGTAAATTTACATTAACTAATGCTAACCTTTGACACAAGAGTCATGTTTAATTTTCTTTTCTTTGTCATTCTAACTACAATAAAAACAGTGTGATGAAACTGTGTGTCTTGTGTCTACAGTGAGTCCAAACAGGTAACTGATAAATAAACATACAGTCCTGAGCAAAATTTTAAGATCAGTTAAAAAATGGCAAGAATTCACATTTTGGATCCAAGGATGGTTCTAAGTCGAGCTTTGAAATGCAAAAAGAAGAAATGGGAGAGAGACAAAAATATCTGAGTAAGCATCTTATTGCAAATAACCATTAAGCTGAACTAGGCTGATGTGGATTCAGTCTCATTTTCAGGTATCCACAGTGTCCTGACCACCTGATGGCTGAAGCAAAAACGCTTTCTTTCTTTGAACATGGTCAGATTGTTGAGCAGCATAAGCAAGCGTGCCATTTCTGAGGTTGGACACAGTAAGACAGTCATTTAGACATTTTAAACTTAATAAAAGATCCTGAAGGTTATGTAACAAAAGTTTCAAGTGATAGACCCAAAAAGACTCAAGGTCTCGTCTCCTTCAACAGCACAAAATTGCTCATTTAGTTTGCCTGAGAGCACCAAACATTGGACGGTGAAAGGTGGAAAAAAGTTTTATTCTCTGAGAAAGAAATTAACCTTGATGGTTGATTAAATGAAGTCCGGTGGCTTTCAACATTAACAGCATGACAAGGAGATCCCATCTAAGAAGTTTTCAACACAGAACAGTGGAGGGGACACCATCATGATCTGGGGGGATTTTTCCTTGAGAGCAACTGGCACCAGCAGCACCTGACACACACCAGACAACATAAATCAGGTGAGTCTACCTGCAGCTCGTCTTTGCCTCAGGCGTCACCTCTGACTCCGCCCTCAGCCTCTCTGTGTCACCACTGGCTCCGCCCACTGGGAGATATTTTTGTCTCTCTCCCATTTCTTCTTTTTGCATTTCAAAGCTCTACTTAGAACCTTCCTTAGAGCAACATTCCTAGAACACTCGCATTAAGCATGCCAAAATTAATTTTTGAGGTGATTTACAAGAATGGCTGAACTACTCATTACTGATTCCTTTTTTATATTACTTTATTTATATTTTATGTTTTGTTTTGTTTTTAAGATATGGCCTTAAACTTCGAACCGGGAACCTTCTTGCTGAGAGGCATCAGCTCTACCAACTGAGCCACCGGGCCGGCCCGGGGACCTTTCTGGGTGGAGTTTGCATGTTCTCCCCGTGCATGCGTGGGTTCTCTCCGGGTACTC
>JARVGW010000136.1:19091627-19103782 GCA_031762495.1 Anablepsoides rubrolineatus
TGGATATGGGCACCAGTGACCCACGTGACCCTGAAAGGAATAAACGTGTACAGAAAATGGATGGATGGATGGATGGCCTTAAACTTTTGATTAGCTGGTGAAGAGCCTGTTTCAGCTTAATACTTGTTACAAATGCTTACTCAGATGTTTTTTTTTTCTCTCTCTCTCTCTCATTCCTTTTTTTTCCCTCGAAGCTCTACTTACAACCTTACTTCAATTCAACAGTGCAAAATTTGAATGCTTGCCATTTTTCAACTGGTCTTAAATTTTTGATCAGGGGTGTAAATACTGGTGAAAGTTATTAGGTGTAACTAGCATCTGTGCCAATAGTCATCAAATCTGGTCCTCAATGGATACTATACTATTTTAGTTGAATGTGGTTCATGTCTTTTTTTTTACCATGTTCTGAATGAATGAGAATCACACAAGCATTTTTCAAAATTCCTGCCTAGTTAGCTTTTGATAAGAAAATTATATTGAAAAAAGAGAAACATTTTGGGTAAGGCCGTGGTCTCAAGTGGCACATTTATCGAGCAACAACAAACCATTAGTTTCTTTGTTGTCAGAGATGCTGATAGTTTTACTGCATGAAATCTGTTTTGTTTCATATTAAAATTATATACTCAGGTTAAAGCTCTTGGCACTCCTTCGCAGACACAACATGTTTGACTTGTCAGAATTTTTTTTAGACTAGGACAAAATGAAATTATTTTATTATGCTAACATTATTAGCCGACCAAAGCTAACAGCGTTGATGCTAAATCTGTCCCGCGATACTAAATGCAGCAGAAACTAATCTTACCTAAAGACAGAGCCTCCTATAATATGCTCACACTGTATCAGAAAAAATGACAACAACTGTTTTACACATATGAGTTTGACCACGCACCTTGCAGTAACAGATAGCAGACTCTCCAACAAGATGTGCTCAGGCTATTTTGCTCAACAACTTCCGGTGAAAAGCGGAGGTGTCCAACAAAAAACGACCTAAAAACAAACAACGTTGGTTATTAGTTCCGGGTCTCCTCAGGTAAGAGAAATAAAATGAAGTTTGTATTTTTAAGCACATTTAAGTAGCTCTATTTGCAATTCCAATTGACGAAAAAAGAAAAAAAACGTTTTTATTTATACAATATTTGTTGCATAAAACAAAGCTTTTTTGTTTTTATTTTTACTTATTTTTTCTCTTCAGAACCTGAACATAACCTGTTGTCTCAGATTGTCTCTGTAATATATGTATTCTGACATTTTATTTAGGAAAAACTCAGTTGTACATTTGTTGTTATAAGTAATTTGAGGTCATGCTTTTATTGAGTATGATAAATTATTGACTCAAATACTCAGTAACTCACAAAAGGAGTAATATTTCATTTTATAAGGCCACATGTCATGTTTTTTATGTTTGTTTTTTGGCTAGCCTATTATTAAATGAATGAGCATACACAGTAAGCATATAAATGGGTCATCAGACAGTAAAAATTATGTGCAAAGGTCATGTATTTGGTCATAGCTACATTCTGTAAAATATTGTATTTATTCTCTGCTTGTCTTGTCTTAGTTTTTTGTCTTGCTCCCTTCCACCTAATCTTCAACTGCTATTTATGTGTATGATTTCTTACCAGCTCTGAATATTAATTTTCTCTCATTTGGTTATACCACAGTAAAATCTTGACTTCCAGAAATGTAAAAATGCAGTTCTCTCTCCAACTACAATGAATACATAACAACTTTTAACATGTTTTAAAGCCTTTTTTATTTTTTCCAAAGAAAAACATGTTAAACACTTTGGTTATGCATCTCGTAGCAAAAACTCTAATTTTTTCTTCTTCTTTCAAAAAGCGGTTTAGTCCTTTTGAATGATCTGTGTAGGTTTAGTTTGTGGTTTTCTGTTTGATGTAATTGGAGATTAATGCCTTTGGAAAGTGCTTGATTCTCCGTCTGACAATTCTCCAGTGTGTTAAAAACAAAACAAAAAATAATACTTAATAACTTGTGATTTTAAAGGTTAAAATAACATTGGTTCATTGTACATTGATTCAATTTTATAAAAACAAAGACAACTTTTAAGGAAATAAATTGATTGGACTTTGAAAGACAAAAAATAGCAACTATTTGTGAATGTTTGAGATAAAATATGAAAACTTTAAACTGTCACAAAATACAACTTGGTGCTCCGTTAACACCTCCCCAACAAATGTAACGTTTCAAGATATCCAAGGATTACCTCATCACTGTGCAGTTGGATTTAAAAAGATTTATTTTACTTAATCGTACTCAAGAGGCCTCAGACTGTCCACCAGAGATGATAAAAAAAATAGAACACTGGGTCTCAAGAGGATAATTAAATGCAAAAAATAAAATAAAAAGCTTGGATTTTGTTTGTAAAATAATTTCATGCATTTTAATTAGTTTGAAATACATCTAATGCGAATATGAAAAAAGCAAAAACATTATGGTACTACAAAGCTCAGAGTGGAAAGTTAGAAATTAGTTTTGTGGTTGTACTTTTTTTATTTTAATCTAACCTTTTAAACTAGATTTTTTAAGCTTGGTGTGCAAAATGCACACTTCATCAGGTGCATGAAGAGAAACCTCCTCCACAAAGCTATTTTTGTCACTAACCTTGTGGTAATGTCAGTTTCTATAAAGGTTCACACCAAACAATCTCCCTGGAGGAGAGCACAACTTTTGGATGACTTTATTTGCACAATTCTTTGGAAAAACAATGAGCAATTTTCTTACAAATGTAACCATGTGACATACATTTGCCTCCACAAATTGATAGTAATGATACTAAAATCTGTTACAATACTTAATACTTACGTAAACCTTAATAAAATATTTGATGTCACAGCAGAAACATCAGGCCAACTCAGCCTCTGGTATACAGAGGTTGGTAAGTCAGCCTTCAAACGCTGCAGTATAAAATGAGACCATTTACAGGAAATCTACTGACAAACCACACAGAAATATCAGACCTAAACATCTGCATTGCAATTTTATGTGTCCGAGCACTTGAAAGTATCAAACTGTCATTGTTAATGGTTTTAATTCTACTTGGTTTTTGCAGTATCAGAAGGTTTGCTGTAAAATTATTTTTTCTAATCTTAAGTCATCATGGATAGACACTGGTCACTGTAATATGAGAAAATATTAAAAATGGTTTCTTTGCATTCTTTTTAGGGTTTTAAGTGATTTTGTTAAAACCAAATTCTACAGTTACGGTATAGGCATACAGTAAATTAAAAATTGTTCACTCTGGACTTTGACTTATAACATATAACATTTTGGACTTGGGTTGACTACAGTGCCAGTGTCCAGCCAGGTCTTTAACGTCAGGTTCCACACGGCTGCAGGTCCTGCTGGGACATCATTCCAGAGGCTGCTGCTCCTTCCATCTCTTCTTCAGGTTCTGGGTTCAGGGCAGCAGCTGAGGAGGACCCCTTTGGCTTTCGCTCCCTTTTCTTTAACGCTATAAAATGAGGAGTTATAATAACAAGTATGAAAGCGTCATATTTTAATTTACATGACCTGAAAACAAGATTTATTGTTCTTGTACTTACCTTTTGAACTACATGTTGTCTGACCGGGCTTTTCCTCTCGCTCTTCTCCAGAGGCAGAAGCCCGGATCTTCCTGACCACGTAGCTGCAAGCTGAAAACATACATACATAAATAAATAAATAAATAAATAAATAAATAAATAAATAAATAAATAAAACTATAAATCAGTCTAAAACTGACAGTATTGCTAAAAGCTCAAGATAAAACAACTTTTCAAGTAGGCTTAAGTTGTTATGTAGCCTGTCTGATATTACAACTTACTTAAACCTTTATTCACAATATTCTCATTTATTTTCCACGAAAATCTGATAAAATCTCTGAACTTGAAGAACAGGAGTTGTTTCATCATAACTTAGCTTTACATACATCAGACCATGTGCACTTTGAACTTTGAAAGTAAACGCATAATGTTTATAATGAATTGTTTTGAAACCACTTCCTATTTATCCCACAGAGCTGTCACGAGCGCAACAAAAGCAGATTTCTCTCTTTAATTTATCTTATTCGACTTATAGCTTAATTCAAAAATCAAAACAGAGAATATAGGGTTTTAAAAATCACTTCCGTTTTTGTGTTTGTAAAAACATGAGTTTCTCTCGAAAGACAGGCGTTGTCTCGTTGTTTTGTTTTATAACATAAAAAAATAAGACAAATCTTACCTTTAATTATCAGTCACACCATTGTTTTGTTGTTTTTCTTTTACTTGTTTCCGTCCCAGATCAACCTTCTTCTTTCGTTCAGCTGTTATTATAAAATCGCTGCTGCCTGAATCAACACATATTAATAGCCCAACCTGGGCAAGAACACCAACCAATCATATACGGCAGATAGCACTAAAGGCGGGACTTAAATACTACACCTACCATCTGATTGGCTGAGAGGTTACACAACACATCGCTGGTTAAAGAGCCTTTTGTAATCAAGAGCATGCAAAGAGGAGTATGAAGATTGTGGGTGAAAGAAATGCCCACTGTAAGGATGACTTTGCAAAAAAACAAAAAGTATTTTATATAAAATATCACATGATTTAAACAGCTTTTATTCATTTGGCCTTTAATTATTTTTTTTTCTATATAAATCTTTAAGTATTTTCTGTACGTTGAAGGTAAAGGTGTTTCATTTTCCACTCTTAAATTTGAGAAACAAAATCGCCTTCACAGCATTAATGTTCCCATCATTTGGTTTTAAATAAGGTGAAATCTGCTCATCTATATACTAAATTCCCCATAAAACCGTATTTACAGAAACGTGTAGTTTATTCAAATTGTATTTGTTTGCTAGAATGAGTATGCATCAGGTAGATCCACATAATTTATTTTTAACCATTCAATGCAATTTACAGAGCTTTGTTTAACCCATATTCAATCATAACAAAACATTATATTCAAGTTTTTTATGTACTCCAGCAAGTATCTGAATTAGAAGCACAGCAAAAAAACAACCAGGACACAATCTTTTTACAATAACATTACAGCAGTTCCTGAAACATATTTGTATATGCAATATATAAAGATAGATTTTATTTAACTTAAAACTATTTTGCACAACAAAACAAACACAAACCAGACCAATCACATTCTTTCATGACATTAGATCACATCTAATATTTTTACAACAAAAAAACACAGTTGCAATCACCAGAGGAAATAAAGTTAGTGAGGAGTTAAAAGGTGGATGGAATGATGTCTGCTGAGTAGTTGAAGGGAGGAAGTTTAAGTACAGCCAAGGATAATATTAAAGACAAGCTAAAATATTACTACTATCATGCTGATATCTTTTTCTTTTTTTTTTACTATCAAACCCCTAAATTTTAACATCAGTGCTGTAAACAGAAAGGTGACTCAGTATTGTGCTCTTCCTCCCATCAAACCAGCACTTTTTTATTTTTTACTACACAAGATCTCACATGAAACACAAACATTCACAAAGGAGCTCTAAAGGGACGACAGGGATGTTGATGGTCAGGTCTTAGTCCATCCTGATCTTCTGATTGGTCATCCTGTAGATGATGCTGTCATATCCAGGGTCCATGTTCCACAGGTTGTAGGCGGTGGCGATGACAGCGAGGGCCAGGGCGATCATCAGCCACAGCACAATGTTGAAGATCACGGCGTACTGAAAGTTGTACTTGTAGGCCAGGTTGTAAGGACTGTCTGGGTTACTCTGGAAACATTTAACAAGGTTTAAACAAGGTTTTTTAAATAATTCAGGTAATTAAATTAGCTGCATGGTATTTCTAATTAAAACTATTTCATAAATAAGAAACGTTCTGCAATAAAACCTTTCATTAGTGCAGCCTATGTTCAATTTGTTTCACTAACAGAAATCAATTAGGACAAACTAAACAAAACACTTCTTTATATTACGGTACTTCAACCATCATGTTAGCAATTATATAGTAAATACAGATCACTATTGCCATTATCTCCATATTAGGCTGGATGTATTGACAAAAATAAAACATGTAATAAAACGTGTATCTTTTCCTGTCTACATGTCATGTTTGTTGTCTTAATTAATCCAAATCATTTTGTATTTGGGCCTTCCCCCAATTGCCAACATTATCTTAACTGCATATTGAAGTTGACATAAGATAACTTGCATATTACTCTATTACTGCCTGAAGAACAAAGTTTAGGTTGTTTATGAAATATAAAAAGTCAGAGAAACTGCTGAGAAGTCTCTGAAAGGCAGAAGGTTTAATTAATGTGACTGTGGCGTGTATACAAAGATTCACATATCAGATCATAAATGATTTTCATAAACACACGGACAAAATTAATACCCCTCATTTAATGAAATAAAAACAAACAATGGTCACAGATAACTTGTGTCTTCCCACATAGTTTCATATTTGTCTCATCTGTCCAGAGGACATTCTCCCAGAAGCTTTGTGGCTTGTCAACATGTAGTTTGACAATTTCCAATCTGGCTTTTTTATGATTTGTCCTCGTTGTTGTCTGCCATTAAGTCCACTTTGGCTCAAACAACGATGGATGGTGTGATCTGACACTGGTGTTCCTTGAGCTTGAAGTTCACTTTTAATCTCTTTAGTTTCTAAGTTTTTCTGGACTCTTTTGTTACCATTCGTATTATTTATTTCTTTGATTTGTCATCAATTTTCCTCCTGCAGCCGCATGCAGGGAGGTTGGCTACAGTCTCATGGATTGTAAATTTCTGAATAATGTGTGCAACTGCAGTCACAGGAACATCAAGCTGCTTGGAGATGGTCTTATACCCTTTACCTTTAACATGCTTGTTTATAATTGTCTTTCTAATCTCCTGAGACAACTCTTTCCTTTGCTTCCTCTGGTCCATGTTGAGTGAGGTACACACCACGTCATCAAATAGCACAGTGAGTATCTGTAGCCCTGTATACAGACCCACTGACTGATTACAAGATTGCAGACACCTGTGAGGATAATTAGTGGATACACCTTGATTTAACATGACATTTAGTCACATTATTTTCAGAGGTAACATTATTTCTGTCCAGGTTTGTTTGATGAGTTTGATTTTTTAAATTCTGTTGGTTAAAAAGCAATGTCTGACTTTCATTTGTTCATTTTCATAGATTGTTCTATTCATTATTACTTTTATCAGATTCAAGTTATTTCTGTGACAATTGTGGGTTTTTCTTTAATAAACCAGGGGTACCAACAATTATGTCCATGTGTGTAGATGGAAACCAGCACATCTATATTGGATTTTAAGATACTTTTTTCAAAATGTATATTTGATCTGTTTAAACTGCTGAAGAAAAAAACTTGATTAAACTGTTTGGGTATAACATTTAAAAGCATTTTCTTTTAGTTTTATAACAATCATGTCTTTAAAAAGTTAAGTTGAGCTTTTTTTGATAAACACGACTCTGTAAATGGATGCGGGGTGAAAAACAAAAACACTTCGTTTTTGTTTACAGAGCCAGACGTCGATGGAATATTTTAATTAATTATAAGTTAATTATAAGTGGTTTTATATAATCCTTCATTAATCATTCTTCAGAATTTAAGGAATGTCTTTTCTTAGATGTGGGATTCTTTTACCAGTCTTTGTACCTGACTGACACACACACACACACACACACACACACAAATGACTTCAGCAAGCTAACAAAAATATTTCTCTGAAAAACAGACAAGCTGGACTAAAATTTGTGAAGAAAGCCACAGTCCTAAAAACTTTGAAAGATCTATATAAAGCCTGGAGAAAAAGATCAAGATCAATTTAAAATATTACAAGAAAACTTGGCTCTGTGAGCAAAATAAATAAATATTTCTAAACTGCTTTGGTTCACAATCACACACATTTCACTGAAAGCTAAAAAGCTTGTTTCAGACTTACAATCTGCTTGGATTCCAGGATCGAACGTGACTTTCTTGTCAAAGGAGCTTCAAAAGTCTTCACTGTAACAACCTCCACTACAGCGCTGTTCCCATAAAGACGATACATATCCTCACCAAACTGTGATGAGAGGCAGACAGGTGGTCAAAACCAGGTTCCATGTAAAAATCTTCAGCTGCATCACTCCTACAGATGTCCTCCTTACCTTCTGAAGGACAGAAGAGAGAATAGCCGTGGCATCGTTGTACTGAGGAGAGTCTTTGCCATAAAGTCGACTCAGCTCCTCCAAGCCAGACAGCTCCAGAGAGTACAGGTCCGGGGAGTAATCCTTAGCCAAATGTCTGTGCCTCTGTAGCTACAGGAGGAGGAGGTGACAAGGAGTCAAATCTGCTCAACTATATTCTTCATCAAGAGTAAATAAAAACCATCTCAACTATTGCTGATGACGTACCAAAGCTGTGATATCATGCAGTACTTGAACCTCAGACAGGAAGAGTAAATCAGCCTGAGAAAAAAAAAAAACAGTACTAGATTATTTTAGTTAAGGGTGAGTCATGTACAGTTCAGCTCTATAAACAAATCATCTGACAGTCAAAGCTATCTCTTGGTGCCACGGTGAACTGAAACCAACCTCTGAATTCCTGCTGAGAGAGTTAAGGGGAAGAGAAGTGAGCACTGAGCCATCCTGGGACAGACGGGCACGAATCTGCTGCAAGGTGACAGGCAGGTCCTCGAACACAGCATTAGCCTTCCCGAGCATATAGAGTCGCTAAGAGAGAGAGAGACAGCAGCAGGTCAGCGATATTACAAAGATGTGGCTTTACAGCGATGGCTCAGAAATGTGCTGTTCCCAGTTTTGAGCTAGCTGAAATTTATCACCTCCTCACTGGGGGCCAGCTGCAGCACCACAGGGGTGTACTCTGCAAACAAAGAGTGTACAGTCTCTGCAACACTGTCCAGGGTGAAGGGTACTGGCTGAATGGAGAAAGATAAACCACAGACAAACCCAGTAAGTTCTTTTTTTTTTTTTACTATTTAGGACAGATTTCTGATATAAAAAACTGTCTGACTCACATTTTCCAGGGGGTAGGAGGCCACATTCTGAGGCAGGGACAAGTTATTAACTCCTCTCACTACCACAAGCACATTAGCTCGGGGTCGCTGGAACAACGGACCGGCCTGAAGTCCAGGCCAGGACAAGTCCTTAAAACATGAGAAGACAATAAATATCAGTTTGCTATAAGATCAAGCTTAAACTAATCCTAAAATAAACATGAAGCACAATGATAAAGGACAAAGTACCTGTTTAACAGAGAAGCCCATATTTAGAGCAACCACGTCTGGGATATTCTCTCCAGACACAGGCCAGTCACCTTTCTGGAACGCCACAAACTCTGGAGCCTGCAGCACCGTCAAGCTGTCTCCATGGACACCTGAGGAGACAAACGACAGATGATCAGTCCAGTTTACCAGACTCACTGACACTATTCTTGTTATACTGATCCTCTGGGACAATGTGTGCCATTTTTCCTAAACTAGTCAACAAAATGTATTAGTATGTTTAAAATCACTTCATACGATTTGTGATCCGTAAATGATTGTTCTTACTGAACAAGCTTTACTCATAACTGTGCTGTGGCAAGCACATAACAAATGTTTTGCTTTAACTTTTTTACATTCATATAAATAAAAGCTCTATAAATGCACATACACTTCCATATAAATTTGCCTATAAGCATGAATCCACACGTCTAAACACAAAACCATGTTTCTCAGTTTAAAATATTCTGACATCCTTTACCTTTAACATAGAATAGGGTTTGAAATAAACTTTGAAATTGATGTCAGGAATTATGTATGAATTAAGAAGCTGGTCATGAAATGCTATAAAGAAAGAGACTTCAGACAAAGCACAGCATGTTTTAGTCAGTCTGAAACTTGAGTTATCACTTATTTCAAAGTTGCACAATTATGGATTTTTTCAAACCTTTGTTATTTGATGTTGCCAGGCTCACAAAGTGGGATTTCTTTTGACAAATTTACCAGCTGCCCCTGCAAAAACTCAGCCTATAACAGTTGGACTTGTTTTTATTTTATTTTATTCCATTTGCCAGCTCATTTAGCCACACGTTATCATTCACAGCAGCAGCCTATAAATAGAAATGAAACACTTGAGCCACAAATTTGTAAAGTTCCTTAATGGATGAGGAAATTAAGAGTTATCAGTCGCCTGTGAAAAGCAGATTACACATTAGCCTTACTCAATGTTGAAATGTTTTAATCTCAATGTAAAGAATTCAATCTACATTTTCTGTGTTGAAATCTAAATATATCTAGTTTTAAGCTTCCATATATTAAAACGTTATGAAGACAGAGCTTTAAGATCTCAGCCTGTGGATGAAGACTTAACTCGTGACTGAAAAGGGATGGTCATACATAGATGTTAAAGAGGAACTAACTAGATTGCAGCTTTGTCACATGACAGAACAGGGTAATTCACAACTGTCTAATAGAAATGTGCTGTACTGTGCACTACTTCTCAGTTTCACTCATAAACATCTTTATTCCTCTGAATTATTAAAAGATATGAAAGATAGACGTTTATCCCTCGATGCTAGTTAGCAACATGCTAACATTATTGAGCTACACCACAGCAGTAAAGATGGTTACTGTAACCTAATAGTATTCGGTAAATTATTCAAAGAACCCGAAGAACAATTTGATTATTTCTCACATTTCTACTGACATCCATGTAACAGTATAATATTAGACAGATAAATGTCAGAGTACATGATGAATGCTAATTACATCCTGTCATTGACCGGTTCAGCTCATCCCGGAAGCTGTAAAAATCGCGATTAAACGAGATGAGAGAAGCACAGAAATGTTAAACAGGGTTTTGTTAATGTTAAACATTTCCTACCAGCTGTGACAAGAAAGCAGAGAACAAACGCCACGTTAAAAGCAACCTCCATCCTTCCCCAGTTTGTCACCGACATCTTTCTTCTGCTACAGCAGCGGTCAGCTGACCTGACGTCATGACGCAAGGCATGATGGGGAAAAAAACAGGACCACGGCTGAGAAAAACTTAGTTTTTAATAAAAACTCATCTTGTTTTTAAATAATAAAAATAAAAATACAATAAAATATGTCATTTTTAACTAAATAGCATTTTAAAGAAATTAGATTTTATCAAACTTTAAACATTTTGTTTCTTTCTCATATTTACAGAAAATATATTAATTGTTTACTTTAGTGAAAAGGGGCTTTCTTGACCTGTATGCAGTCTTCAGTTACAAAGACAGCACACAGGTGTGTGTAAATTTAGTCTTTTTATAGACTTTTTTTTTTTTTCCAGAAAAGGACCTCCAATTGTATTTGTTTGAAGAAGCGACCTATAGCTTGAAAAACACAAATAAAAAAAAAAAGTCAATTAAATCAATAAAACACACAAACGCACGCACACGCACACACACACACACACACACACACACACACACACAAAGTGTCTTGGAAGACAGACTGTGCAGGCATTATATATAACTTCTGCACAGAATCTGTTGGGTTGGCATGTGGCGTAACTGGTACCGTCGCTGTCATCCGAAGCGCAGGGCTTAGTGGTTGAACCTAGGTTCGATCCCGGCTTGGGGCGCAGTGGGGTGGATATTTTTTCATCTTTAAAATTCAAACCAGAAAAAGGCTCATTTAAATTTTAATCTCTGTCAACGTGTAACAATATGGCTCGGTTAAAACAAAGACTCGTTTTTTTAATCTGTGTTTTTCAAGTTATAGCTCGCTTCTTCAAACAAATACATTTCGAGGTCCCGCCCAATGTGTTCTTCATGTTTTCAGAAAGCAAAAAATCTTTTCAACAAAAACTTTTCTGAAACAAAAGCATAAAGTCCAAAACCAAAGATTTCTGACATTCGCAAGTATAAATAGACGTCCCTACTCTTGATTACACGTGATTGGTGGAGGACTTAATGTGGGCGGAGTTTTGGTTGAAAAACTTTTTTGCGTTCTGAAAACATGAACACATTGGGCATTGGCAGGACCTCGAATTGTATTTGTTTGAAGAAGCGACCTATAGCTTGAAAAACACAGATTTAAAAAAAAGTCAATTAAATCAATAAAACACACAAACGCACACACACACACACATACAAAGTGTCTGGAAGACAGACTGTGCAGGCATTATATATAACTTCTGCACAGAATCTGTTGGGTTGGCATGTGGCGTAACTGGTAC
>JARVGW010000136.1:19114825-19137837 GCA_031762495.1 Anablepsoides rubrolineatus
CGCGAGGAGCTTAGCACTAGAGCCCCGGCTTCCCGCCAAACACACGCAGCCCTAACGCACGCACGCACACACACACACACACACACACACTCCTCCGCAGTAAAATGAGACAACCCTTCCCCCCTCCTTCTCCTCCTCCTCCTCTCCGTCCTCTAATCTCCCTCTCTAGAATGCTTCCCTGCGCTCCCCTGCAATCAATGCATCACTCAGACGTTTAACCCCTTCCAGCGCTGCCTTGCGATTCATCTCTCTCTCACACACACACACACACACACACACAGACACACACACACACAGGATGTCTGTTTACGAATGCGTATCACAGCAAAGATGATGCATGACTGAAGTTCACAGTTGAAAGAAAGTTGATGCGTGCTCTGAAAAGTGAAATGTGTGAATGACTGAGGATATGTCTGCGCTCTGACTGCCTGAGTGTAGACTGAAGCCACTGATGAGTTCTCAGTTAACAGGTTGAACTAATATTCTTTAGATTCAATTAACAAAACAAAGAGACAAGGGAGAAGTCACCTATTGCTGCTGCTCAGCCACAGCCTTGTGTAGGTCAGTGACTGTTCTGGTTGTAAATTAGAAAACCAAAAGGAGTAAAATTACAGGCCTGCTTGCACTGACTGAAGGAATGCACATTGCTTCACTAACTTTCATACCAGAGTTACAGATTAAGATCATCTTCTGTTGAGAAACATCAGATGTAGACACTTCGGGTCAACCTTTAAAGGTTATGCATGATTTCATGAACCCTGTCAGGTTCTCAGTTGTGAAGGACAACATTAAATCTAAGAACAAAAGCTGACTAAGTCATTTTTTATGTGGTCTAATGTTGATTACCTGTGGCAGCCATTTTAAATTAGGCCGAATCCAAAACTTATTTGGTTGCAGTTTTAAGATTATTTTTGAAAAGTGTCATTAAAATCCACCTTGTGGCTTCTGAGATGTTTTGCTAACAGACAGCGTTGACTACATTTTAAGCAAAGATCCAAGATCAGTTAGCTTTGCAGACAGTTTGCTACATTTTCATCTGAACTAGGTCAAGCCTAATTTGACAGATTTAATATTTCTTAAGAGACGCTTGTGCAACATTAATTTCATCATTTGTACCAGTCAGAGTCAGCTCTATCACTCTTTGGGTGACCGAATGTAGCCCAGATTAATGTGACTCAGTGGATCGGTGAGCACGAACGGACAATAAAACCTCCATCCTAAGGGTGGCACCAGACACACACACACACTCACACACACACAAAACACTAACAGAGAAAGAAAAACAACACAGACGCTTGTTTTGATTAACTATTTTGTGAGGACATTTGTTAGCGTACAATATTTAATAATTCCTTACACAGGGACCACAAGGACAAAGTTCTACTTCCTTTAAAAGCGAGCTGACAAACCAGCTCATTATCGCCGCCCATCAGGCTGGAGTGTGAAACTACAGACCTGATTTCAACCGTGATTCAAAAATACATTTTTTCATTAAATTTTAATCAGGATTTTATTCATGCGTACATCATTTATGGCTGAAACAAAAAATATATATATAAGCGTTCTGATCCAAGTTTTTAAAACATCTTAATATTTCCTCAAACAGACATTTTGGACAGCACGATTATTGGGTTCAATTAACAAATTTTTCATCCAGGTATGCCAGATGAAAAGCATAAATTCAATGAAAAATAAAAAGATAATTCTGACATTATTGCCCACAGAGTCCAACCAGACCACAGACCAAATGCTCCATCTCCTTTAAAGGACACATCCAGTAGTTTAAAACCATTTGCCATCAGTTTATCTTTTCAGTCAGTGTGTGTTTCGATATTAAACAAATCCCATATTAGTAGCCATTTCCCCTCAGACTTTCACAATCACAGATGCCGATCCAACGGCATACTTCTAATAAATCCTAACTTTTGTCGTTGCTTGGATCTCGCATTGATCTAAAGAGGGGGAACTCAGAAGAGAATCACGGGGAGGAGGATAAATGACAGATTGCACCTTTATCTGAGTTTTCGACGGGCAGAGCTGAGGGGCCCCGATCACCGGCACGAGAGGGATGAAGACATCCGCAGAATCTCTCCTCATTACCATTTCAAATGCTCAGCGAGCGAGGCAGACGAGGGAGCGCGGGAGAATAAAAGGGGAGTGAGGGAGGCAGGAAGACGGAGAGAGTGGGCTTTCATGTGCAGAGGCACGGATTGCAAAACTAAATGAACATGAAATATGCACGGTGCCGGCCGGGGCCTCGGGAACGCGTGCGTGTGTGTGTGTGAGGTGATTTTGAGCGTATTGGATTTTTACACAAAGGGATGCCTGTGCGTGTGCAAACAACCAGTGCTTCTCTGCATGTGTGCGTGTGCACGAGGCGATTGTGAGTTTCAGCTCTGTGTGGGTGTGTGACAGCAGCAGCAGCGAGTGTGGAGAGTTGTCTCTCTGTGCAGCATATGGAGACGAACACGTCAGGGATGTCTGTGCATGTGCTTATTGGGTCAGGGCGGGTATTTTTTTTCCTGTGCATACTTCCTTGCACGCTCATAATCAGTCTGTGTGTGTGTGTGTGTGTGTGTGTGTGTCTCACAGGCCCTCGTATCTCGCTGTCTGTGTGTAAGATAAGCCCGAAGCTCGCGGCGCTGAAACACCAGCATGAGATGAGCTCTCTGTGCAGCTACAGGCTTGTGTGTGTGTGTGTATGTGCCAGACAGCATGCATAAAGTGGTGCGTGTCTCTGTGCACGTCCTTGTGCGTGTGTGCGTGGGAGCCCCAGGGCCCTGCCCCGGGCTTATCACACACAGGCAGTGAGAGACGAGCTTCCTGAGCGAGGGAGAGAAAGAAAGGGTGGGAGGGGAAAAAAAGGGGGAAGGGAGGGAGGGGTGGCCGTGTTGTTTGAGCAGCGGTCAGCGCCTTGTTTGTGTAGTCTCAGGTTCCTCCCCCCCACCCACTCCCCCCACCCTCTCTTTGCCTCTCCACACGAGGAGCAGGAAAGGGGGGGAATGCAAAGAGGGAAGAGGGGAAAAAAATGTTCGAGAGAGACGCATAAATCAGAGAGACGAGCCAGCTTCTCTGGAGCACGGCTGACTGAACCCTGCTGCTGCACTGCAACCTGTGTGTGTGTGTGTGTGTGTGTGTAAAAAGGCAGGGAGAAAAACAGCCGCCGCTGCTGCTAACCACAGTCACCACGGCACATTAGAGGGCCATTAGAACGCGATTATACTCCCAGTGCTTACCTCTCATTCACACTCCTGCTCTCTCCCATTCAGCCTCACGCACATAATCATCGATACACACTCCCCTCATCATCATAAATGTGTCCAACAGACACACACAACTATAAAGCAACTCGGGAGTGCGAGCGCCAACGCGAAGGATCTTGAATGCACACACACACAAAGTGGACACACACAAACTGTAGCTATAAAGTGGCACCGAAAATGCTAAAGATCAATAAATCAATTTGTAAAATCTGTCAACACTGGGTGGGAAACGTTTAGGACACGCAAGAGAACATAACAGCGGGCCATCCAAGTTTAATTAAAAGCTTCAGAGCGGCGGGAGCTGTGCGTTTGAGCGCACACATATTTCTCTTTCTTTTTGTTGTTATGTGCAGAGGAGAATCTGGTTTAGGAGCGAATGATCGGCAGCTACGCACAAAGGCAGAGGGAAAAAAAAAATCTCCCGATGCCAGCGAAAGGCAGCGAGCATCCGTCTCCATCTAACGATCCCAGCGATCCCTCATGCTGCCTGCGCACGTCTGTGTGCGCCTGCGTGTGTGTCACACTTCGCCTCACGGAGAATTAATGAGATGTGAGAGCGGTGGAAGGCGAGAGGAGGGGAGGCGGAGGGCTGGTGTGTGTGTGTGTATGTGTGTGAGCGAGTGCACGTTTGAGGAGGAGGAGGAAGGGGGTGCCAACGACAATCTGAGTCACAAAGAGAGGAATAGAAAGAGCGCTGAGAGGAAAGAGAGAGAGAGAGAGAGAGAGAGAGGAGAGACGGGTAATAGGATGGAGATGTGAGATAGAGAGGAATGATACAAAAAGCCAAAAGGAGGAGATAGAAAACGAGAGGTGCAAGAGAGAAATTTGAAGAATCCTTAAAAAACAGAGCAGAGCAGAACAACGTCTGCCAGAGTTGCAGACAGGAACAAAGTGTAGGAAGAAAATGAGCTCAATTTAGAAAAAGAGAGTTAAGATTTGGAGGAGACGAAGTAAAAGAGCATAAAATGTGAAGAGGGGAGATAAGGGGGGAGGGATGAGTTTGAGTGAAGCCCATTACCTCGTAGCCGAGCCGCGCAGCTCTCTGCAGCAGAGTCTCCCCGGCGTTCTTGTTCACGATCAGCCGCCGAGCCTCCGGCGGGATGGGACGCACGGGCGAGGGGTCCGCCGGAGGGGGGGTCCCGTGCAGTCCCGCCGCCGCCTCCGGTGGTGCCCTGCAGTTCGCCTGGGGCTGCAGGGAGGGCGGACAGAGCGCAGCGGTGGGGGAGCGGGGCTTCAGCGGAGAGCCGGGATAATGATTAGGAGAGGCGTCTCTCTTCCTCGGAGCGCTGCGCTGCTCAGCCGACTGAGGGAGAGAGTGGGAGAGGAGCGTGAGAGGCGCTGCCACGTAGCACAAGAAACACAGCAACACTTAAGGCCAAATGGACGACACAGCACAAATCTGCAGCCACACAAAAATCACAAAACTTAAAATAAAATCAGGTTTTTAACCATTTGATACCTTTCTATCCTCCTGCGTACACCCTGAAGGATGCTTTATTTGATCACAAAACAACCCAATTATGTTTTGCTAACACATTATGCATCAATAAATGAAAGGAAAAAAAATATCTCAGACAGCTTTCACACTGAGTGTTCACACCCCAAACACTGCAGGCTGTCGCGCCGCTTTTCCTTTAATCGCCGAACCAACGGAGCTCTTCAAGAGAAACGCACCGAAGCAAGAGTCGCCTGTCTGCACTTGTGTGCGAGCGTGCGATCGCTGCGTGTCCTCGCAGTGGAACTCCGTGTCGAAGCAGCTGTCAGGCTGCAGAGGAGGAGCAGGGGGACGGAAGAAGCACAGCGGAAAACCACTCAACTCCCGCCCCCCTCCCCCCTCCTTCTTTTGAACTTCACTGTGGCTGCCACATTCCTCCGACTCACCCCGGACTGAGCGTGATGTGTGACTGCTCCGGGGGTTTCTGCTGTCAGGAATGCTCACCAATGCGCAGACGCTCGCACGCAAAACAACACGGATGACACACGCTCTACAATTAAGGCCAGAGACCAAACGTGGACAAGAGAGTGGAAGGAAGGGGGGGGGGGGGGCTGGAGGGGGGCGGGGCTCGGCAGGCAGTCGCTAAGGGCACGGGGAGGTCAAAACTCCAGCAGCTCTCTGAACATTGTAAACATACTTCCTTCCTTTGTCCCGCCTCTCCCAGCTGCACAATCCTAGGCGCCGACAGGCTAACAGAAACAGACCCTGAACATGCAGACCCCCTCTATCAGCGCTCACCTTGTCGTCTTCCACTGCTGCCGGGTCAGCCGCGGAGCGCTGGCCCAGGCCGTTAGGTGCAGCCTCCTTCCTCTTCTCCCTCTCCCTCTGGCTGGTGTGTTTGGTCTTGCACGGCCGCTTGCCCTTGGGTTTGTCGGCGTCACTATGGCGACGGGGCTTGAAGGGAGGGGTGCCACCCACGCACAGCTCCAGGGCTGGGGATTGGGGGGCCCTCCTGGGCTCCTTGAGGCCACGGTCACCTGAGAAGAGGTTTGGCTGGTGCTCTCTGTCCTTCAGCTGGCCGGGGGGAAGGGCAGCTACTCCTGTAATAAGAGGAAGGGGGGGACGGGGGGACGAGAGAGAGAGAGAGACGATAGAGCTCAATGGAAGAGGACTTCACGAAGGCCATCTCTGACAGTTTTTTTTTTTAATAAGCACAGAAGCTGTCTGGGAGCACACGTGCCTGCTTGCACAGGATTTGGAAAAAATGTTCATATAAAGAGATAAATCAAACTAGCATGCTAACTAGACCCAAATAGCCCCCTTTATATACTGACTTGTATACACTAATTCATTCCAGCAAGGATTTGTCAAAGTTTTATTTTAGAATAAATGTCACTTTTCTTCAAATTTGCAAACAAATAACCCTTGAAACCACATTTTAAAAAAGGTACATTTAGGTCTTAAGATTATTTAAAACTCTTTATACACTTAAATATGTGGTCAAAGATTGAACATTATTTAATTTTGATTTCTATCTAAAAAAAACCTCCAATACCATAAAATGAATGTAAAGAGACCAAAGCCCTGATATATACACAATAAAACAAGCACTCTCTCACACATGTGTTGCTACGGGGATGTTATCTGAAAAGGTGAAAAAGAAATAAATCAGTAGCTTAACAAGGCCTGTGGTTTCTCTGTTGAATATTAACCCAAAATCTCTCCTCATTCATTTACTTTCTCCTGCTTTTCTGTTTTCATCCGCCTCTTTGGAGCCTCTCGTCTATCATTTCTGAGCAAGTATAAGGGAAGCGCACACACTCCAAAACAACTTCAATAAATCCCCACTCTCTTCCTCATGACTGGTCTTGAGACCCAGAAAAAAAAATCATCGTTGATCCCACATTAGTCACACTACACCTGCTGGCGTGTTTCGCCACCAATCATTTCCTCTTATTCGTCTTTTCATTGTCTTCGCACAGCCTGAAGCAGAGAAGCTGAACTAAGAAAACCAAAGAAAAAAAATGAGGAAGGGGTCGCTGTTTGTGTTTTAGCTTGCGGTCCCTGGGTTCTTTTTCTAACGTTTCATTCTTTCCTCTGGTCAAAGTTAGAGTCCCCCAAATCATTTCTTCTGCCCTCCCGCCCGTTTCCTGACTGCTCTCGGGAAATCCCCTAAAGACTGTCTGCTTAACAAGAAAGTGAAACGTGAGCCAAAGATAGATTTCCGTTACCCTAGTTGAACTCGGGAGTTCAAAACCAGCGGTTTGCACGGCTGGTGGTTAACTCTTACCATTAGGTAGCTTCTCGCAGCCCCATTTCCTGTTGATGTCGTGTCTGTGCGCCGCGGCCCTGTCCTCAGCTTCGCTCGCTCTCATTTTGCGTTCCCGTTGGTTTAGGGCTGGGTTCGGCAGCCGGGGCTGGGACCAGACCTGCTCCAGTTTGACCTGAGAGCCGTCGGGTGACACAGCCACACCTGCAGCGGGCTTGCTGAGTCGGAGTCCCTTGAGTTCGATGCAGACCTTGAGTTTCCGCACCTCCTCATCGTCGTCTTCATCTGGGCTGGCCTGCTCGTGCTCATCTGCCAACAACACACACATGCCTTATTACTCACTGAAACACTGCAAAGTTTTAAAATCACTCATCTAAAAGGTAATAATTAAAAAAAAATGTTTTACTGATGTTAGACAAAATTACTCAATCAAGGATAACTAGTCTTTCTAATCAATTGAGAAGAGATTACCAATAATCATATTTATTAATAGTTTTTTATGAATACAAGTATATTAGCATAAAGTTTTTGTGTTGCAAATAAGAATTTTTGCCTTGATTTTTGAGGCCCAACAATATAGTTTAAAAACCTACATTTATATATTTTTATACAATATTTTGAGCAAAAGTATAGACTTTAAAAGCAACTTGAAAGATTAGTCCAGATATTTGGCAGAGGGGTTTTGTGAAAAGGATATGGAGTTCTTAATTCTGACTGACCTAACAGCTAGTCCAAGCTAACAACTAAGAAAAAAGTGAATTGCTACTATATCACAAATAGCTATAAAATATAAAGTAAACAGAATATATTGCAAGACAGACTGAAATGTAAAACACTATAAAATACCATTCACACCACTGTTATTATTTTATGATTGGATTAGCTAAGACAGTTTAAATTCAAATGTTTCTCTGTTCATATGAGTTGTTATCTTGTTACGACAGTCAGAGATAAACCATTTCAACAGGTAAGATAATAGCTTTTAATTGTTTCACAGAACCCCACTTGAAAAACCTGGTTTTGTAAATCCAAAACAACACTTAAAAGCTTAAAATTCACTAATAAGATACCAATAATGTCAGGCTTCACTACTTCCAAGTAAAACTCTAAAACTTACATTTACATACAATACAGTCAGGCAAAAAGAAAAAAAGCTGGGATGTAAAAAGCAGACTGAGGAGCTGAAAAAAAAAGGAGTGAAGTTCAGAAACGAGCCGAAACAAAGCAATAAAAACTAGAGAAGCAGAGGCAGCCTTCTGCCCCCCTAAAAATTCACAGGGGATGGATATTTGACTTGTCTGCCAGAGCCGGGGAGAGCAAGCACGATACCACATGCCAGAAAGAAAAAAAAAGAAAGAAACTCAAACAGATGAGGAGGGCAAAAAAGAAAAGAGATGAAAGAAAAAGAAGAAAAAAAAGAGCAGCTTTGATGAGGGCGGGTAAGCGCAGTGGAGGAACGGCAGAGCTGAAAGAGGAGAGAGAAAGAATGGCTGTCCCTCTCTTCCTCATTTCTCTGGCGCGCTTCGCTCAAAGGCAGGATTAAACACTCCTCAGAGCTGGCTGCCACACAGAGCGAAGCACAGGACAGAGAGTGGGAAGGGCTGTGATGGAGCAGGTTTAAGGTGGGATTGATTGAAAAAGGGGGAGCAACAAAATGAATTAGATGATTTTTTTCTTCTTTTAAAAAGGAACAAGGAATTAGATGGAGCTCGACATCACACAAGACGACGCGCCGAGTAGGAAAGATGAGAGAAGATGAAAAGAGGAAGTGATTTACAGCACAGGGTGGAAGAGAGGGTGAGGAGGCTTGTTTATTAAAGTCTCACCCGCTGAAAGCTTGAGTCTCTTCTCAGGGTGGAACGCCCGGTCTCCGTCCTGCGAGTCTTCCTGCTCTGCCTTGAAGACGAGTGGGCGTTTCCTGGTGGGTCCGAAGCAGGGGCCAACCTTTTCCTCTAGGAACCCTTTTGATGGTGTCAGGGTGGGTGGCATACAGAGGGCCTCCTCAGATTCTCTCATCGCCTTCCTGGCTCCATCTTGGACCCCATGAGCTGGGGACAAAGGCTCCCTCTGGGCCCCACACCTCTGGAGAACTGGAACTCTGTTGTTTGTGTACACTGGACGGACACCTGAGCAAAACACAAGAGCCAAAGGGGTGCGGGGGGGGAGAGTGAGCCAAAGAAGATGAAAGGAGAGAATGCAGACAGACCACAAAGCAGGCAGACAGAAAAGCGACCGGGGGGACAGAGGGGGAATGACAGAGACGAAGAGTGCCAGTTAAACACCAGCCAGCTTTTATTCTGCTTTAAAGGCGAGCAATAAAACTTTGATGGGGGTAAAGAGTTTTTAATCTGATGTGAGGCGAGCCGGCGGCCAGACGCTACGGAGCAGAAAGCGTTCGGTGCACACGTTGCAACCCTCCGTCCTCCCCCCACAGCGTGACCGAACCACGCCCTTCTAACACAGAGCGTGACTCTACCCCCCCCCCCCGGCCCCTCCCCTTCCCCCCTCTGTTTCTCCTCTCTCTGTGTCTCTCTCCACGCCATAATTAGGCTCACACGTCAGCCACGGCTTCGCTCCAACACACAGCTGGGCTACCAGCCAATGTATCCCCCCCCACCCCCACCCCGCACTTTGCCTCCTCTTTCCGTTGCGCTCTCCCATCCGCTTTCACCCACTGAAGCTCCCCCCTCCTTCATCCACCCACGGCTTTCACTCACGCAATCGTCCCCCCCCCTCCCCTTGCCCTCCCCTCCCCGCCATCTCTCAGCGCAGATAAGCACAAAAGGCTTCTTGAAAATAAAACTCCCCCTCACCGTCTTCCTCGGGTGCGCTCGTCGGCCCCGCTCAGCTTGTGTAAGAGTTGTGTGTTTGTGCAGAGAAGTGTCTTTTTTTTTTTTTTTAGAGTGACCCTGGTGTTGCCTTAGCGTTTGCTGCGAGTGCACGTGAGTGAGTGGTGCACGCGCACCTATTGTTTGCGTGAGTCTCTGCATTCATGTGTGTATCTGTGTGTGTGACTCACCCTCCCTCTCTGCCTGCCTGGCGGCGTGCTGGCAGTGCTCCAGCATTCGCTCTCTGCGCTGGCCGTCTGCCAGCTCCCGTCCTGCTGCCGAGGCAGAGACGCACACTCCGCCACCGCCGCCCTCCTTCTCCTTCAGCTCCAGCTCGGAGAACCGCATCATCGCCCGCTGCGTAAACACACACAGAAAATGCAGAGAGAGGGCACATGAAAACCCCTCATCTACCCCGACAAACACACACACATACAGGTGTAATAAACTCACTTAAATAGCTACAGAAGCAAAAAAAAAACTGCATAAGAAAATCGCATTATCTTAATGTAAATGAAAAATGTCAAAGAAATCAAACCCATTTACACACAAACAAAACACAGACAGGACAAAAAGGAGGACAGATAAATCACAAGCATCAAGACACAGGTTAGACTATAGTGCAGCCACTTGTAAGTCCATGCGCTCTGGGGCTTAAGTCCTGGCATCTCCCTTCCTGTAACATAAACATGGCTAGGAAACATATACATCTAAGCCCTGAGGCAGAGAGGAGAGAGAGAGAGGAGAGAAATCAAAAAGGGAGGCAAAAAGAAAGAGTGTGCAGCGATACAGAATACAAAAAAGGAGACAGAGCCTGTCAGAGATAAATGTGATAAGAAATATAAAGAACTGACCTCCCAGATAGCTGCAGGTTGGCTTATATTACTCCCCTCTCGTGATAAGACTTCCATCTAAGCAATTAGAATGGGGGGCTCAATATATCTGTCCAGCATTTCATCTTTTTTGTAATTAATTTGTTTCTCCACATTATTTCTTTTACACATACACACAAAAAAAGCAGCCACAGTCCCGCAAAAATGACACAATCAACATGAACTGCATCAAAACTTTCAAAATCATTTCTGAAAGGAACAAATCAGGAAAAACAACAAAAATTATTCACTTTTAATATTTTTTTTCTTCCTTTGCATCCAAACAGGCCTCATTTTACTTTAAACATTCTCAGAAATGCAGTGTTTGATAGCTTTGTTGCAGCTGTAAATTTATTTAATTCTTTTTTTTTTTTTTGGAAACGCATGACAGACAAAAACCACACTTTCCCCTAAATGCATTCACAACATAGACAGACATGTGCAACATATTAAGAAATCTGCCTCAGAGCCAGTGGATAATAAAACACAGAGCCTCTTTGTGATTTCCAGCGTTGTACATAAGGAAAATCGCAGAGGTGACAGTTTAAAGCAAGTGACTCGATCTGAGCGAATAAATGACAGTGAAGGAGTGTGTAATTTTGAGTTTATGGGGATCATGTGTTGTGTGTTAGGAGACAAGGTCCTTTAGCCAGCGGGGTGAGGAGGATTATGACCTTGGACGGCAACCAGGCCAGGCCATCGAGGGAGGAGAGTCAGTGGGGGGTGGGGGGGTAGATAGTGACTGGCACACATGCAGAAAGCCTAAGAGGAACCCTCCAAAAAAGGGCAGCTGTTGGTTGTTAAAGCGCCCTGCAAGAAAGCCCACCACCCCTAACCTGGGGGTTAAATGTAGCCAAAGGCGATCTGATCTGTGAGGGTGCCACAGTCATGCTCTGAAGCCACTGTATATGTTTCCAAAGCACAGTCAGCACAAACACATGCTTTTAGCCCGAAGGCAGTCTCACAAGGATGAGCACATACGGACACACAAACACTCACAGGATGACCTTTACAATGGTTGCTTGCTAATCAACATACAGACATGGCAGTTCTGTTTAACCTTTGAACTGACCATCCTGGAAAGAGGGCCTAAAATCATGACAATGATAAACTCAAACTGGATGATCAAATATCCAGCCAGGGCTGCAGCAAGACAGCACTTATTATTTTACTGAGTTATAAATGCACGAGTTCCATGCAGTTCCAACAGGCAGCAAGGGAATAGAGAGAAGCCTGTTTGGGTTTACTCCTGTGTGCTTACATACATATTGTTTAAAAAGTGAAACAAGGATGTGTGAAATGTCTGCCCACTGCCAAACTTAGCCCGGTACATAACATGGTTTAAGAACAAGCATCTACTGTTTCTTGGACTTACCTGCAAGGCTCTCTGCTCACGGCTCAGCTTGCTGGAGTCAGCGTACAGCTCTGTGGTGACGCATTTAAAGCGGTCGCCAACGTAGCCCGATGAGTTGGCTATCCTTTTAGCCAAACTGGATCTACGACAGTTTTTAGATGATGCGTGTCCACCCTCCTCTTCTTCATCATCCCCCTCTCCGTGGGACTCCCCTAAATCAACAATACTGTCCTCTTTGTCAGTCTCCCGTTCACCCTGGTCCGACGACTCCAGGATTCTCGCAGTGTGATGTGTGAAATGAGGAGCACCATCGCTTCTGTCCTTACCGGAACTGCGCTCCCCTGAGGTGCGGGCACAACGCAAGGTGCTCTGGTCTTGGTCTCCAGGGTCTGGGCTGAGGCTGCGCTCCTCTGAGCTGTCCTCTGCTTGGGAGACCCCCCCTGGAGACGTATGGGATGTACAAACTGTCAGTGCAGAATAGGTTGTGTCCTGGGGAACCCTAACTTTGCCAGAAGGAGTTTGTTGCTGTCCATCAACTGGCTTTAGAATGGGGTTCTGTTCAGAGTGGCTCAGATACAGTTGATTTATGGTTCCACGGTCAGTCTTTATCAGATTTTGGTTAGTATGACATTCATTTTGGTTAACCTTGTTGCTAGCCTCGGCAGAAGGCTGTTTGTGGACTGGTGGGGTAGACTCAATATCTGTGTCTGAGTGTACAAGGTCAATGCAGACAATCTTTTCTCTGGATGCTGCAGACGAGGAGGAGTTTTTGCTTTGATTGCCACAATGTCCTTCCCTGTCATGCTTCATTTGGTTGCCTTCGCCTGCCTCTTTCCCAGTATTGTGATCTCTGTGGCTCCCACATTCTTCAGCAGCACCTCGTGACTTGTCCTGTCCTCTGGGTTTCAGTGTTGCATCTGCTCTCTCTGGCAGCTTGTTGTCAGGGTGCGTCTGCATCAGTGGATGGGTCATCTCTTGTGAGTTATAAGATAGGTATTCCCCTCCTGAACCAGTGGGGAGGTTGTGGTAGGGTAAAGGGTGTTTTGCTGCCAAGTGTGTTGGGTAAAGGCTGTTATTGCTCAGCAGTACTGAGGGAGGGTAGACCGGGCCTTTCCCTGAAATTGACACAGAGTGTATAGCCATGCTGTCAGGGATAGGGTACTGCAGATATCTGTTGGCATAAGCCAAGCTGGGGTTCAGATAAGCTTCACTTTGAGGAAGATAAATGTGGGCAGTGGGGTGACCATTTTCCAAACATGGCCTCTTGTATGATGACATATCTGGAGCTGGCTCACCTCTCTTAATAGTCTGGGAGGGCTTTTCTGTTGCCTCTCTGTGATGCTCTGACTGGCTAGGGCTGTGTTTGTCCCATTCCCCACTAGCTTTGGGAGAAAAAGCCCTGGAGCTAATCAGAGAAGGACCAGATGGTTGACAAGAGGGAACGTTTTGGCTAGGGTCTCCAATCCTTGGGCAAGAAGAGCTTCGTTGTTGAGGGAGAACCCTCTCCAGGCTCTTGTTTTTGATAACTGAGGATGAGGTGCCTTTGGCTTGTGAAAGGCCCAGGTCTGTGTTAGACCTCGGAGAGGATGGCAGGACTGTTGTGTGCTGCGTCTGGGAGGGAGACGGACTCGGTACAATCCAGGACGAGTGTAAAGTGCTTATCATCTCTGGCCTCTCAGAGACCTTTGAAGAAGTGCTGCTGACCACAGAATGAGGATGAGAAGAGGGAGAGAGAGACATGTTTTCTTTCAGAAGCTCTCGGCTGGGGGGAAGTCCGTAACGTGCGCCTGACGCCATTGTGTCAAGCTTAACTGGGAATCCATTGGCAGGAAGCCCAAAGTCCATCATTCTTCCAGACAGATCCAGGGGCTTCTCTGCTGAGTCTTTGGTTGCTTGGGATTGGTGAGCAGGCCTCTCAAAATTAACTTTGGAAGGAGACCTGCTGCGTACTTTTTCCCCTGCAGCTCTGTGCTCGGAGGCTGTGTCTCTCAATCTGGACTTGTGAGGGCTGGGTCGGGCAGGGGAGGGCTGCTCCGACGCCATGCCGCTAACTGAAAAGGGATGAGGAACGGACTGTGTGGAGGAAGATGACACAGACACTGAAGACACGGAGGTGGATGGTTGCCCTATCCTGGCAACTGGCCTTTGTAAATCCAGTGCTTTATCAGTGCGAGCAGGCAGAGTGGGGGGCTGGGAGAGGCGAGCAGTCACATGAGAAGAATCAGCAGGCAGACTGTTATTATTCTCAACACTGGTGCCAGTACTGCTGGTACTACCGGTGTTATTGTTGTTGATTGTGCCCTTCCTAGAGGGAGGTCTGCTCGGTCTGCTGCTCCTGCTCGGAGACCGCTCTCTGTCTATAGCTGCCTGATGGTGCTGAGGATGAGGAGAGGCTTGATGAAGCTGCTGTCCAAAGGGAGATGCAACACCAAGCCCTTTGTCTTGGCAGTGTACCAGCGACGTGGGGGCCACCGTGACTGCCGGAATCCTCATGGGAGGGGCCACCAGGGAGGAAGAAATTGGTGGGGGAGGATATGGAGGCATATAATAGAGCCTCTCAGCAGCAGAAACAGCTGCAGCAGAGGTAACATTGGCCCCCTGGCCTGCACACAAAGGTGGGTAGGGCAGGTGCTGGGGGAGATACGGGTTGGGCTGGCTGAGCAATGAAGCTTTGTACATGTTTAGAGCGTACTTGGACGTGTCCATGAAGGGAAACATGCTCGCTTCAGCATATGGACTGAGCCATGGCATGCGGAGGTAGCTGCCACCCCCACCAGCCAAACTCAACTCTGAAGCCTTCTCTCCAGGTCCTATTCTGCGTTCTATACCAAGACCCTCTGCCCCAGGAACCAGCATAGGCTTATGAAGACTCGGATGGGTGCCCTTGTAAAGCCCCAGGTATCCATTCGTGGACTTGCGACTGTCTAGAGAGGCATCGGGCTTGTAAATGAGTTCCGGGAGAGCATCCCTGTTATAAGTGAGTGGGAGGGCAGGGGTATCTCGAGTCTTCTCCGCTGGCAGTGCTCTTATTCCTGGATAAACAACCCCACCATGGAGGCGGAGGTCGTGTATTAGTGTACTCCGGTCCAGCCCCACTGCTGCCAGGGGCGTCAACCTTGCATCCACCTGCAGTAAAGTGAAAAAAATGTGTTTGTTAGAACAGCAATCAATCACTTAAAAACACACATTTGTGCACCCCCCTCGACACAACAGTGACTCATATGACAAATGACTTGGACTTGCCATGTTGTGTGCGATGTGGTTTCCTTGTCTTAGTTCCAGGTTGATCTGTGCCTCAGCATCGACATCACGAACAGATGTTGCCCTGTGGAGATAAGCAAACAGCTAGCAGTCAGTGGCTTGACTCTGTCACATGCACACCACCTCAGATATGGTGCTACATCATTTCCATTAACACTTTTGACAAAATTATCGCTTTTAAAACTCTCAAAAGCCTAAACATGCATGTTTAGGCTAGACTAGGTGCATGTTAATGACCGTATAAGGGAGGAAACACAATGTTATTGTTCTTTGTAGTACTGCATCGGCTCCCCTGCCTCGCACCCTTCTAGCCCCAAATCTGCACGCCTCATGGACTCGACGAGCACGGTGGGGCCACATCTCTTCAGTCACGTTCTTCACACTCTGGTTTCGCTGTGCCCCCTCTGAACTGTGCTCTCAACTGCCTAGCCCAGCAGAGCGAGGAAAGATTATGCATTGCAGACCACTTCGGTAGGAGACCATTTACCACCCGCCAACACAGAGCCATGGATCAACAATACACTCACAGCAGAACACACTCAAAATCAAAGCGTGTAGGAGAACAGAGACAGCTTGGAACATTTGCATGGCGAACCAAAAACTAAGCTTCAAAATGTATGACAACTTAGACAAATAGGAGGTGACTTGACACATCTTTGAAATTGTTAATCACAAGCAAACAAACAAAACATCATTTAATTTCTAGGTTTACTAAACGATATTTATTTAAATTTTTCGGAGCAAAAACTTCAACACAGTCATTAAATCTGTAAATTTATCCAGTGAGTGCAAATTGATAAAAAAAAAGGAAAAATAAAGACTAAAATCATTCAAACTGCAACAAGAAAATTAAAAAATAGAAAAAAATAGCGCTCTTGAGCCATTAGTGTTTGCAAAGGCCAATTATCTGTGGCAGCCATCTTGAATCAGGTTGACTCCAAAAGATAATCGGTTGTTGAAAGATTACCATCAGAGTTTCCTTAAAAACTGTAGACTGGTTCTTAAAATGTTTCGCTAACAGAAACAAGCAAATACACGATCACCCAATATTCATGTCAGAGGGAGTTAAAGTAGGGGTGCACCGATCGCAGTTTTCTGGCCAATCCCAATCTTTATAAAGCCTGACCTGCCGATTCAGATTATTTTAATAACTGACACTGTCATGTGTTAGAATGTCACAATACACATTTAATGTTCCAATCTTATTTTACTGAAAAACATTGAACAATACCCCTGAAACAATAAAAAACTTGTTTTAACTGGACAGTGTTCACACCAGAGCTAAAGGAGCCAATGGCTAGTGTTCAGACCTTTGCAGAGGTATAAGATTAGTAGATAAGATCAGCTTATTGTTTAAGTATCAGCCGATCGCAGATCTCCCAAAATTAAGGAAATCGGCTACGATTTATCTGCCAGACGATTTTCCTGTGCACCCCTAAGATAAAGATGTGTTAGTACAATACACAGTAAAAGATACCACAAGAGGAAATCAAAGCAGACTACATTAAATTGGTTTGTACAAGTGACACAACTGTGACAAGAATGAACATAAATAGTTTTACAAGTGATATTTTCACAGTCACACTATCAGATGGATCTGGTTGATTTCAAAAACAACAACTGAGATGTGAAAGTATTCCTCCTCCTGGCAGATTTTATGTAAGTTTGAAAAAATGACCCGGCTGCTTTTTAATGTGGACTTTTTTATTTTTAAAGAAAAGTCCAGTTAAAAAGATCCAGCACGGGGATGAAGTAAGAGGCAGCCACTTTGTAATTTGCTTTAAATAGAAAAAAAAGGAGGTTTGGCTTCGCTTTTTGGCGCTGAGAGCGGCGGAGAAGCTCGACTCCTTGATCACTGCAAAGAAACGCCTCGCTGTCGCACCACTTTATTGCTGTGACCCGGGGCACATTAATCAGCCTGCTGAGATCCCCCCCCCCCCCCAACCCACAGCCCACACAGCCTTTACCCCCTCCTGTCTCAACATCCCCATCCCCCCACACAGGACCCTCAGCTCCCCGCAGTCAGCCCTGCTTCAAGAACATTTGACAGAACTGAAACAGTGCGTGTGTGTGTGTGTGTGTGTGGGTGTGTGTGTGTGTGTGTCTGTGTGTAAGGGCTCAACCCGTGTGTGTGTGTTTAAACGCAGACCATGTTGAGAAATCACATCTGTCCCATTTCCTGCACAGCGACAAACATTACATGCACCACGTCTGTCTGCGAATGGAGAAGAGCGAAGGGTAAAACCCAAAGTAATCAACCAACAACTTACACACTGGCTTAAATTATTTAAGATTTAAATGTTCATTTCATAAAACTAAAGCAGCAACTGGGACATATCGAAGTAAATTAAAGACTGGAAGGAATGCACATCACCTGGCACGGGAGTTTTGAATTGAAATCATCTGTGAATGACTCTCAGCAACTACCACACCTAATATTCTGTAAAATTAACAAAGGTATAAACATTTTTGTGTTAAGGGGAATTAGTTGTGGCAGCCATCTTAAATCAGTTTGATGTCTCTTTTAAAACAATAAAGACTTATATACGTTTACAACAAGCATTATAAATATCTGTACCTTAGCCAAATATCTGTCAGAGATCAGAGGTTGCAAAGGCCAAAGGTCAGAGGAGAGCACCTAGTGGCATGCAGAACTAAACTGAGCACATTTAGCATAAAAAATAAATATTAGTGCCAACATTCTTCAAAATTTGAAACACGTTCTGATATTTTAAGCAAAGTGTTAGTGCAGAATTCAACATTCACAACAATAACTGGAGTCTATAAGGGAAGAAAGAGAGGAGTTGCAGGTATTCAGGGAGCCAAATGCCCTACAGCCTCCAGATAGAAGTCAGGGAGTCTGCTGTCTGAGGATTTTCTGGGGCAAAAACTCCCAACATATTATTGCACCACGAGTAGGACGGAGAGACACAGAGACATGTAGGAGAGAAGGCTGCATGTGGACGCCCAGCCCTGCAGCTAAGAATAGTTTGGGCAACAAACAACTCCCGAGGGCCAACCAATCCGTCACACAGCAGCAGCAGCGGCGGCGAGGAGGAGGAAGGTGGGGGAATAACAAGGAGGAGGAGGGGGGGCTGCATTTAAGGAACAGACCGCTGAGCGCAGCTCCGACTCGCACAATTAAACAGAAAACCACCGGGTGCCTGGCGGAACTGGGTTTGGTACTCCTGCGCTGTTTCTTATGAAAGGTTGTTGTGTAAACAACGAGGGAAAAGCAATGACTAATTCTTTTTAATAAATAAAATCATTTTTGTCCTCTTTTTTTCTTTTCTTTCCCCGTTTCTACCTGACTACTCCATGACCTCCACGTGTGGAAACAAAAAACAAACACAGGCTTGGCTTATCGTCTCCACCCCGGCGGAGGCCTCTCTTCCCCACCACAGCACGGTATCACCAGTTTGGAGCGTCACCTCCTCTTTTACACGCTATTAATGACCAAGTGACGCACACGCAAAGTGAAAACAACTGTTAGGCGCTGACTTTATCCTATGTCTGTGTTGTTTATAATGTTGGCTGAGTCAGAAACAGTGGACGTTCTATAGGGGGTGGCCCAGGATTGCCACTCTATTTATAGCTTCTTATTTGTGTATATTTTGCTCAATGCTGAAGGTCAGGGACGTCTCCACAGAACATCAATCCTCATCTTAACTCACTGATTAAGAATTTGCATACACCCCTATTAAATTTGGAAATGGCTTTTGTGAACAAACCTGAGATGGTTTCAAGACTATCAAATGTTAAAATAAATGTTTGACAGAAACTGATGAGTCTTTCATGAATCTGGGGAAAACAAAATGGTTGACAAATAGCTCTCATTTAGGTGTTAATTGGAAGAATTAGATAAATAACTCGAGGGTGTAAATTTAGGTGCAATAAAAACAACTTTCCTGTGTAAATGCTGCTCCCCCTGCAGTAACCTCACCTTTGCCCCCCCTAAGAAAAAAACTCCTATAGCTCCGCCACTGACGGGAAATAATACAGGACTGACTGCGCGTCAGCTCCAGGCGCCCTCCTGCTTTTTGTCCTTGGAGCTTTGCCAGATTCTCTGAAGCGCAGAGCTCCGATCAGCTCTGTAAAAAAAAAAAAAAAAGCACTGTGACGCAGGATAATCTCCGCAGCGATGAGGGTGGGGTGAGGATAAACACGGATTAAAGGTACACACACACACACACACACACACACACACACACACACACTAACACACAGTGAATATTTGCCCAAACATGGAAGGAAAAAAAATTCAGGGCATTTTGCACATGCTGCAGGTGAACAAAACAGAACTGCGTGCACAAATCTGAGAGACTATCCAAAAGGAGCAGAAGTGCAGTCTGGCTACAAACTATTGTGCCTCAGGCCACACTCACATCGCCATCAACACCCAGCATCATAATGAGAGGAAAGGGGGAGGGGGGAGCCAGCGCATTGTTAATTGTTATCGATTATCGAACCAGCGCGTGCCTAATAGTCTAACCGATCATCACAATGAAGACCTTGTGAAAAGTTGACAAGCTGTTACTCATTTTTTAGATTTAGCACACAGAAAGAGGGAGAGATGGAGGCCGATCATGGCGGCTGTCACATTATTCGAGCTGTAAACAAGGGGGCCCCTGCGTCCTTCCGACCCGCTACACAGCCGCATGCAAGTCGGTGCACGGTTCAACAACAGGGATATTGTGAGCACCCCCACCATCGCCACTGCCACCACCCTTGTGGATGTCACTGGGGCCCGGGTGGTGGCCGCTGAACTGGTTCTATTCATCCCAGGCCAAATGAGGACTAAATGGCTCTTTATGCCACCAAAGGACCCGATTGTAACAGAGATGCACGGGTTCACTGGAGCTTAGCTTCACATTTTTTAAATGCTGTCATGGCTTTCATCTTATACTATAGAAAAAATCTTAAATAAAAAACGAGATTCAAAGTTGGGTTCTGTGTATATAAGGACAAAGAAATATATAAATTAAAAAAATCAGTAAACTGTTCTCATGTCATTGGTTAAAAATGTTCCTAAACTGCAAAAACGAACAACCAAAATGACTAAAAAATGTGTCAACAATGGCTGTGTCCATAAAAGAGCCAGACACGCTTTTTAAAATATTGGTTATTTAGGCTCAGATTTTTAGATCTAATACGTTTATTTCAATTTAGACTGAAATAAACTGATTAGCACCACAGACTGGAGATGAAATAGGATTCAAGTCGTAAATGTTTGGGGCTCAGTCTTTATTGATCTCCACTGCCCCGCTTGGAAAAACAAAAACTAATTTAGAACCATAGTTCATGTGGACCATATTATAAATCTTTACACCACCCATCTATTCTGCTACACACTAAAGATCTATACAGTTATTTGCAAATAAAACAGCTGCAGCAGCAACTAGCTGTAGCAGTTTGGATGCTGGGGACACCTCTATGTAATGTAAACCTGACACAGTGATTTAAAAAAAAGTTTAAAACACTAGCACTACTGTGTTCAGAAAATAGGAAGTGGGGAAAGTGGGGAATTTTGTGAAATATACATCTGAAGAGATTATTTGGGCACAGCTGCAAAATATTGATGAAAACATATGAAAATGCCCATTTGAATGCTTCAGGACTGCATTTTCCTGCCATCTTCACATCTATTTCTAATAATTTATCTTGTATTTTTAACAGTCAAATGAATAAAGTTTTAACTTTATGGTAGTGCAGATGTACTTGGCAGAGATTTTAGGTGTGTGTGTGTGTGTGTGTGGGGGGGGGGGTGCTCACATGTCACCATAGGTAGGGGTTTTTTCACCATCCCATCGGTGTATATCAAATCTCCAGAAGGTATATGGCCTGGTTACATTGGTACACTCCACCCATCATATTCACACTAGCCTGGAGCTCGTCAGTCCATACTGTTGAGTCCAAAGTGGAGCTATAAGGAACCAGAGCTCCAGCACATCCATCCACACACAGCAGATAACACATTCCAGCTTTGAAAGCCAGGCGGTGCAATAAAACTGCTCTCCTTTCAGCCCCCCTCCCCACCTACCCTCTCTGCTGCGCTGCCAAAAAAAAATCCATGGGGTTTCGTCAGAGATGCCCGAGGCACCGACGTCTAAAAACAAACCAGAAGCCTTGATCAAGACCGTGCCTGAACAGGCGCACAGGATGGAGGAAGAAGGAGGAAGGGGTGAGGAGGTGTGTCATCAGAGCTCTCCTGCTAAATCAATCTTCCCCTACAGGCCACGGGAAGGTCAGGGAGCTGATCGTCCGGAGATTTGCTTGGATTTTAATTTGCCCATTTGCTCTAAAACCACGCAAAAAAAATGCTGCTTTTAGTTCCAGCTGGGAAAGTTTTAAACGCTCAAGAACTGGATTCGGAGTGATTCAGGTGCAGGAACATCAGTTTGAATGTGTCACACCGCTGCGTTTGAGGCGCGATCAGTCCCGTCCTTTCCTCAAACAGCACCGAGGGGGGAGGAGGGAAGAGCGTGTGTGTGTGTGTGTGTGTGTGTGTGTGTGTGTGTGTGTGTGTGTGTTGGGGGGAGGGGGGCGCGCAGTGCTTTGCGGGGAAGTGACCCGTGCGCTCCAGACCTCATCGAAACAAAAAGCTTTGTGGAGCGCTGGAAGAGGGAGGGAGGGAGGGGAGGGGAGGGGAGGGCGGCTCTCCTGTTTCATGGCGAAGTCCCGGGAGGCCAGCGCGCCGAGCGCAGCTTCAATCAAACCGTGACGTCTCCTCCGGGAGTAGCAGCGCACGCAGCGCCTGGAAAACCGATCTCTCCGCGGCTTTCTGTCGGGCCTCAGCTTTTTGTTCACACGCAGCGAGAGAGAGAGAAAGAGAGAGAGAGAGAGAGGGGGAGAGGGTGGAGGGGGGGTAGCAGCAGCGCCGGCAGCGATCAGACTCTTGTTTTATTTCCAAGCATGAGTGAAAGCGGAAAAAAGCTCAGCTACAATAAAACCACCCTCCCGACTCCGTATGGATATAAAACAAAACACCGGCACTTCTTTCAACTCATTTTCTAACACGTAAAGAAAAAAAACTTATTATGTTTGATAAGCAAAAGTCGTCTCGTGACTGTATTGACATGCCCCCTCTCCGTGCGTAATTTTCTCCGCGTGGTTCCCTATTGATCCCAGATTAAAAACGGGGACAAAACAGGAGGATAAATGTGGTCAGAGGAGTCAACAGAAAGTGGAGCAGAGGCTGAGAGAGGGATGAAAACAAAACGCAGAGCAGGAAATGACGGCGAGACAGAGCAAAGGCACGGATGAAAGGATGAGAGGAAAAGGAGGAAGAGGAAGAAGAGCAGAGAGGAAGAGGAGGTCAAAGCGTATTGATCCTGACGTGTTCCTCCTGCAGCGGGTCGGACTCGGCGTCACAGATGAACACCACTGAACATGAGAGCAGCTGGCAGGACATGTTCGACCCTGCAGGGCTGTACACAAACACACACATAAACACACACTGTGCACAGCCTCTTCTACCTGCCACTCAGCTATTTTTAGTGTTTCAAAAACATACAAATCGAAAACAAACAAACAAAAAAAACCTAAAAATAGACATATCCTGCTGGAGGCTGCCACCAGGCTTCAGGATTCATCAAACAAACCTCATTCTAACTAAATGTTCAAACATTCACATGCTTGAAAAACATTAAAACAAAAACAAAAACTCATTTCTTCATAATTTCATTTTAAAAAGGAACTTTCCTGCTTCCTTTCTTTTCTGCCATTACTTC
>JARVGW010000136.1:19160550-19218006 GCA_031762495.1 Anablepsoides rubrolineatus
TCTATGCCACGAAGAATTGAGGCAGTTCTGAAGGCAAAAGGGGGTCCAACCCGTTACTAGTATGGTGTACCTAATAATTTTCAGCAAAATGATAATCTATCCCAGGGCTGTGGGCCAAATGCAATAATACATTTCCTGAAATACAAATACTTCTTAAGTCCTTTTATTATTTTATATATTTATACTTCTCATTCAACAGATAATTGTGAAAATGTAAGAAGTAGAAGTACAAAGTAGGCTGAAAAATAATTACCCAAGTAAAGTACAGATACCCAAAAATTCTACTTAAGTAGGCTACAGTAAAGAAGTATTTGTACTTAAGTTACTATACAACTCTGCTTTAAGGTAGAAATGAAATAGACACAACCAGCCTCTGTGTTGTTAGGAAACGTCTCTGCTGTTTATTTATTTGAGTTTATTTGAGTGTAGCAGTCAAAAATAAGAAATAAATAAATAAAAACAGTAACAGTGCCAAAAGAGAGAGAGAGAGAGATGGTGCAAGTCTGGTGACATTATTTCACCCTGGATTTAATAATGAAATCAGAAAAAACCCTCTAGATGTTTGCTGCATCAAGCAGGCTAAGGATGAATATGAAGTATGTTTTTCATGCTAATCGTACCGCAGTTAGACAAACACCTTCTTAACAAATATGTGTGTGCGTGTGAGAGGACAAATTTGTTCGATTAATACTTAAGTTCTTCACAAGGCTATGTGCATTACAAAAAAAAACAGGAGAAAAGGGCAATGAGTCTGCGCTAAATCAAGTTTTGTTACATTTCAGTCAGAGGCACGTACAAAAAAAATAGAAAATATATACGATCCATTTATTTGTTATAAATACAATATTACAAAAAACATTTTACTGAAAAAAAAAAATACAAAACAACTATCAAGGAAATACTTGTGCAGAAGTTGCAACCCCAGGGCAAAGAGGCAGCCAGAATAAAAATACTGTCTGAGGAGAAAGACTGAGCTCTGGGACTTGTTTTCCCTCGACTGACTCGTCTCGACTGTTTTCTAAAAGCCCCCACTTACTTTTATTTGTGTTTTTGACTGTACACCCACCTTCCCCCTATTGGCAGGAAAATTACGTGGTACAAGGATCAATCTAACGGCAGAGCTGGATGCTGACACGCAGGGGTGATTTTTTTAAAGGTCTGCCTTTCAACTCATCTCCTGCGGAGAAGTGAAAAGGTGATTGCTGCGAGTGCTTAAGAAACACCTTGTTATGATTGCCTTTCAGTGGTGCCTAATGTTTTTGCTTCTTGCTTTTTTTTTTTCTGGCACGCTAAAATGCAGCAAAATGCAGAGAGGTAACTCATTTCAGGACCTTTGGGATGCAGCAGATGACTTTAACGTTAGAGCGCTCTGATAGTAGTGTTGCAGAGAGCTGGAGCTCTGCTCTATATGTGCGGTGGGTGTCTTAAGGATATTAAATAGTAAAGGATGGGGATTAATAATGGAACCTGACAGCTCATCTCCGGCTTCTATCTGCCTGACTGTCCCCACAATCTTCCTTTCCCTTCCCTCCCTCCCTACCTCTTCTCTTGTTTTTTTTTTTCTCCTCTTCTCAGTTTCTAATACGCTGCCGGTGTTCTCTCTGGCCGTGACCCTCCTTTGTGCTTCTTCCCTCCAGCACTTTTGTCTCCCTCGTTCCCTCTCAGGGACCTCGGTCTTTCAGGGTCATGTCAGGAGAGTAGAAGAGCACGTTGGCGTCGTCGTCATCGCTCGGGTCGATTAGGTCCGCTTGTGTGTAGCGCACTGCCCCGGGGTAGTACTCTCCGATTTGCGTTCGGTCACAGAGCCGTGACTGCAGCGCAAGCTAAAAAGCAGACACATACACACACAGACACACACAGAGACAAACTTGAATTAGTGTTAGTCTTTTGCTCAAGTTGATAACTTTAACAAAAGCTTTTCTGACCATCTGTCTCACATACTAGTTGCCAGTTCTTAAAATGCTTGCGTTTAACTCCTCATTTACAAACACAAATGGATGCAAATTATGTCAGAATAACTTAGTTTATCACTGGTAGGCTGCGTTTGATTTAAATCAGGAGTTAGGACTTCGATCTGGGAAGGATGTCACACCCAAATTCACCGTGTTCCAGTTACAAATGGGCAAATCAGTAATTGTTGGGCTCAGTTACTAGACTATGGCTCTACAGGCTGATAACAATGTATTTATCTGCATTTATTGCATTCAAGACACATTCACTAATAAAAGTTAGACAGTATGTTTGAGTGAAATAAAGACACACAAACAGAAGTGAAAATAAATAGTTAATTACTGCAGCTTTGCAACTTTATACAAGCCATGTTTGATAGAAAGGCGGAGGCTGGTGAGAAACTTTCAACTTCTGGGGGTATTTCATAAAACGTTTTGCAGTTCAGGATTAAAATACTTTTCCCAGGTGGTACGAAAGCTAGAGTCAACCAGCTTCAGTTATGCCTCTGAGCCAGCAAGGGATGTATGTAGTCACTGAACCAAGTTGGTGAGTAAACAATTAATGTTGGTGTTGTTACTGTCTGATTCATTGTTCTAGCACACATCACAGGACATGGCTGGCTCTTATGGTACATTTTTGAACAACCAAAAGCATCTCAAAAGAATTTGATGTTTTGGTCATAATGTGGAATCATATTGTGAAAAGGCCTACATATGGAGCAAAGACGTTGAAAGTAGGCAATTTCTGATAGCTTAAACTGAAACATGTCAACTCAAATCATGTTTTATCAGTTATTAGCATTAACGTCATGGCGGACCAGTTATCTTATGTTCTTCAACATAAATCTGAACAATAATTGCCAAGGCATTCTAGAGATGAATATTCAAACCATCGCAGCTCATTCCTTTTATGATGTTGGTTTTGTTTCAGTTTGGTGATTTCTACTCCTTTTCTGTTTATCCAAACCATGTGTAACATAACATTTTGTGTTTTGCCACTGCTTTGCAACCGTTTGCAGTCAACTTCCATCCCTCCAACCAGCAGGTAACTGAAACATGCAACAATTAGAAAATTTCAACAAGCTGCTTAAAACTGCATGGGTTAATTTACAGAAAAGGGATTATGAATTTGCTAAGCCAAACATTTGTTCTTAAATTATTACCTTACTAGTATTTCAAAGTCCATTCTTGCTTTAAAACAGAGTTGTTGTTTTATTGACCAACAAGCTAAACTTGCATGTAAAGACTAGCTTAAATAATGAAACAATAAAAACTTTTAACCAGCATTTTCTCTTTAGTTCCTTGAGAATCTGGAAAACAGTAAAATAAACCAAAAAAAAAAGAAAAGAAATCCTAGTACTCTCAGAAGAGAAAGGTCTTTCAATGATATTTGAGAACAAGAAGGTTTTCTGCTGACCATAAGAAATTTAGGAATTCAATCCACCACTGAGGGGATCACACCAGAGCGTAGGATAGAAACTTCCAGTCTCAAAGTGATAATACGACCAGTTGCCATTCACTTAAAGGTGATATGAAAGTGACACCTCTTAATGAGAACACTCAGGAAGTGGTGTGGCCGCACAGACTCGACGAGCATCAGAGACTTGAAACCGCAAAAGAAAAAGGACACAAGGAATGAAATGAACTGTCCCTTGGCTTGTTGGACCATAACTGTGCTGCAGTCTCATGTATGCTGTAACACGAGAGTTTCCAAAACTAGAAAGTGCACAAATGATCACAGAAAACATGGAGCAACATAAAAGTAGCCAACGTCATTTCCAGAAATCAACATTTAAATCAACAACAACAAAAAGAGTTTGCTTTGCGTTACATTTGCAGCGACACTGAGACAAATGAGGAATTCTGAAATGCTTTTCCCTCGGCAAGCAGACTCTCGTACATGCAGAGGCAGAAGTGAGATGTGAGCTCATTGCAGAGCCGAAGGCGGTTCAGCTGTATGGCTAGAATGCAGATCAATATCAGGGAAGCAGTGAGAGGAAGAGGGGGAGAGAGGGAGAAAGAGAGAGAGAGCGTGAAATGGAGAATACACAGGTGGGAGGGAGATGCAACACAAAGGGAGCGCAGAGAGAAAAATAACGTACGAGAGATAAAATGCCAGAGATGCTGTAACGGGGGTAGAGCAGGAACAGAGAAGACAGAAAAGGAGACATGTAGTGCAGACAAAGCTTGGCAGGGAGATGGAAGAGGAGACAAGTCAAAGGCTGCTGCTGATGGGAGGAAAAACCAGAAGACAAGAAAGCCAAGAGATATGAGGCAGAACGAGCAGAATGTTTACATGCAACAAAAATATGGAAATCAAAGAAAAAAGGATGTTCTTTGTAATAACCTGAATATATAAATCAGGCCTGTAACTGGTGGAGACTTTTAAGAATATGGTTTTGTTCTATTTGGACTTTAAGATCAGATGGACTTGATTTGCACAGTAAAAAAAACGTTTTGGGCACCCAAGAGACTGCAATGAAAGTATCACAAGCAAAAGACAGACACACAGTATATACAGTACATTTATGACCTCTGATAACCTTTATAAGATCTTAATAAGTGGTACAGTCATGACTTGAATGTAAATTCAATCAGCGTGAGAAAAAAGAGGAGGCCAATTCTCCAAAACATTTTACAGTGTACTCATGTGTAGCCACATGAAATGAGGTGAGAAACAAAACTGGCAGTTAGACTTAAGAGTCTTGAAGGTCTCTGTTTGAGCAAACAGAAACTGGGGAGAGCAACGTGTGGGCGGAGGCAAGCGCTGTTTATTTGAAAAAGTTTGCTACAATTTGGGGACAAGTTACCGTTTTAAGTCTAAAAAAAAGCAATAGTCTGAAAGTGGTTTTATTAGTTTTTATTCAATAAATCGTGTTCATAATAGTGCTGAAATCTATAGTGGGTCTTTGTATTAAGGCCTGTTATGGAGAGCAGTCTTCATTCTGATGATATATTATACCTCTAAATAGTAAAAGGCAATTTAATTAGGTCAACTCTGTTTTTCAGCTGACAGTGACACTCTGGAAGAGGGCATGTTTTTATGGCATTTCTCATATTTTCCCAGTATTATATATAAAAAAAGAGAGTAAAACTTTCATTATGTTCTCAATAACCCATGCAGAAGCCACATTCAGCTTTATGATAAGTTGAGATGCCCTTCTTCAGCCATAAAAAAATTGACATTAGCTCTTTTAACAGAAGCAGATCTATGATTTGCTGCAACAAACATAGAGCTTCTCCTGTTCGTTCATAAATCACAAATCAAGCTGGCCAGTACTGGTGACACCGTCATTAATGAAGCAGACATCATGGAAATATAGTAGGTGTGGTGTTTAATTTAGCGGCACTGACGTGGCAGTTTTTGCATAAAATGACATCTTCAAGCTTAGCACGGATCGTTTGTCTTTGCTACATCACTGGCTCAGAAGGATAACTAAGATGGTTTGATTCGATTCAGGGCTGGGCAACAGATCAATTATAAATATCGAGATAGACATGATCAATATCAATAGAAAATACATCGAATAGAATGTTGATAATTTCACTGAACTCCGATCCAGAACCACGTGGCATTCTGAGGGACATGCAACAAGCTGATGAGTAACATGCCAAGAAGTTTCATGTTTCACCACCGTGCCTCAGAACTGATTAAAAATGAAAAAGAACAACGTGGAGTGAAAGGAGAAAATGAGTGCAACGGCTCGAGAGGAAATTATGGATGACAGAGTAAAGATCACGTCATTAGTTTGACAGTATCAATCAGCCTTTTATTTCCTGGTCCTTATTTCAAATAGATACATTTAAAAAATATATAATATTAATAATTATCAATATCGACTGATTTGAAATCATTTTTCAGCCATATCACCCAGTCCAACATCAACTCACCCTCTCACTCTTTCATAAATCACACAAAAAAAGGTAAGGTGTCTTGATGTGTACCCTGACTTCCACCTTCCAGGAAATGTAGCTACACTGTTGGGCTGATTCAAACCGTAGCACCACCTCTTGGTTTATACAGTTTGTGTTTAACAGCATCACATGCTGCTCAAAAATAATGACCCTTTAAATCATAAATACAAGAACTAGCAGGCCGTAATTAAATCTGATAACAATGTTACCACAAAAGCTAGTATTCTGCCTGTAGCTACTCACTCATTTTAAAAGCCAGACTGTTCAACCGCTCATATCCATCGACTTCATCAAAACTTTCCTCTCATCTGCGCTGCAGTAGTTCAGGTGAAAGTGAGGAGCGCTAGCTTCACACAGCTGCACGTCTTTTGTTTTTAGTCACCGCTGTTTGAAGCAGCAGCAGAAACCCTCTAAACGATTACAGCTACGAGAGTTTAAAAGAAAACAATCACGAGACTCATATTGCAACCTGCACACTGGCAAAGGCCAGTGAGATAGATTCCACGTTTAACTCAAGGAAACCAGATTCCATGTGGATCTTACCTTACAGACCTAATCCCTAGAAGAAAGACAAGGAAAAACAAACTTTGAACGCAGGAGTTTTCAAACATGACGCTTCTATGAGCCTGCCAAAACCAATTCTTTGTTCTGACCCAGCAAAAAGTTGGTATTCTGGTCCTAAAGGTGGCACTTCTGGCAGTTGAAAATGAAAAAAAAGAAAAAAAAAGCGCTAAGCAATCAAGCAGCCCCCGTTTAGCACTGGAGCTCGTTTGGTGGAAAACCCCTTGAGAAATTTAGAAAGTAGAGCGTGCAGTTCAGAATCTTCCAGTATAATATTTAGTTTCTAATACATACGAACAGTACCTGTTCAAGTCACAGAGCAAACCAAAGCTGGGAGCAGTAATTAAGTCAAATACAATAAATCAAACAAGCGGGGAAAAGAAATCATTTGTGTTGCCAAAACAAATCTGTTAACAAGGCAACAATTTATTCGTTTGATCTGTAAATCAATCAAGACGACAAAGTAGGGAAATCCCAAACCTTGTATATATTGGTTTTCTTTGCTCACTTTATAGAACGACGGCTAAACCACTTTAGGTCCAATATAACAAAAGTCTATAACTGAGTCTAAAAGAAAGAGTACACAATGTTTGTAGAAAAATCCTCCAAAAAAACGATGAAAATTATATATATGTATGTATAGGTATATATATATGCAGGCAAGCAGGGTTATGAAGGGAGAAACTTGAACACAACGAGTCTAGGTTAGGGGGGCTGGGAGGAAGAAAAGCACAGATTCGCTGCTGTAAGAGAGGAATGTTTTGACGCTGTCACCCAATCACCACCCCCTCCCTTCGCTTCGCCCTCCGCTCCCCCCGCCAATCTCACACCTGATGTGTGGGGGCTGCTGGGAGCCGCATGCCAAGATGAATAACAACCGGCTGTTAGTCACGATAGCGCACGAACACACACGCCGCCTGTCTCTCTCTCCCTCGTCCTCGCTCCGTCTCTCCGTCGTCTTCTTTTCTCGCCTTCCTCCCTGCCTCTCCCCGACACACACAAACAGCGTTTTCTCTGTGATTTACGAACGCATTGAGATTCAATTTCACTCTGCTGTCTCTCTGTCTCTTTTCACCCCACTCACCACAGTGCAGCGTTGACATTTGGGTTGAAGGTCATACCACACATTCCACTCTGCCACGCTGTGCTCGTGACCTGCTATCAGCGTGGTCGGGGAAACAGAGTAGGTGACAATATGCATGCGTGCGTGTTTGTGCGCGTGAAACGTAAGACCACTCGTGGTTCAATATCAGCTCCAGCTCGTATCTGCAGATGCAGTCAATGTTTGCAGATTGAGACAAATGTGTGGAGAGCTTGTATTGATTGAGGTGTTTATTTAAATGCAACCAATGAGGTTTGTGGTTCAAATGTAGAAATATATTTCATGTAATGTGTTCTTCCTTACATTTTCCTAAAGATTTTTTTTAAAAAAGAGACAGGAAATTAAGCTCCTAATTTGGTAATTTCATTCTGGAAAAGTTGATTTTGGTGTCAGACCTAGCAATTATTTCCTGTGCAGATGATAGATGAATAGCCGTTAACACATGGTAGCAATTAATGTGGGTGATTATTTCTCTGAGGTGAGAGTAATTAAAACATTGGTTAAGTTAAATTTACAAGTATTGGGCCTGCTTGTATAAAGTATTCTTACACAGTAATTATGCCATAACTAAAAAGACAAATTTAATGTAATGATGAACAACTGGCCAAACTGCAGTTTATGTGTGTTCAAACTAAACTATTTATAGATTTTTTTTAATTGGTTCTTTGGATAACATTTTGTAAGAGTACAAAGTGAGTTATTGCTAAAATGGGTTTTGTGAAGTCCAAATTATCAGCCAGATCCATAAGTCCAAGTAGACATTAGTATGATGCAATTACCATTAGATGTTTCTGACATATCATGTATTGGATGCTGACTGACTGAACATTGACGGTAAAAATCTCATTAGGTTATCCAAGTCAACCTTTGAGGCAATGCTGAAGTAATGTTAGGTGGTGCTACACTCCTTTAAAAATGCACCTCTTGTAGATTTGAGTTTCCAATTTCAGACAATATCTAAAGTGCAAAGTTCAACATGAAACAGAAGTAATCCTTGGAATTTTTTTCTTTCTTTATGTCATTAATGTTTCTTTTGCCTTGGTGTTTTAATTTCCACAATCCTTCACATTTTGAGTTATGACACAGTTACAAACATGCTCCAACTACGTCACTTTCCTTTACAGTTGATGACAAACATTACAGAACTGATGCTGCCTCATGGACCAACAGCCAAATGTTGCGCAACCACAGCAATCCCCTGGTGGTGCAAAAGTAGAACAGCTCCATATTTGATCCAACGGACCCTCAAAAGATCCTTATAACTGTCTTGTTGTAGTGTGGCTACTTAGCTCAATCAATTACTCCCTTAAATTTAAGCCCACAGTGTTAGAAATTAAGTGTCTGCATTAAGACACATTTTTCCCAATTTTTATGAAAGCATGAAAATTTTGTGCTCTGCATAGTGTGATACTGCACAGAGGTTATTACTCTGTCGAAAAAAAAAAAAACAACAACTTTCTATTATTATTGATTATTGCTTACTTTGCATCTAATTTTTATGGGTGAATGTAATCTCTCTAGTGAGTTAGTCAGGCTGGGTTGGACTGATGCAACCAGCTTGTGCAGATGAAGATGTGACGTCATACTCAGCAGCCGTTTACAGAAGTAGCCTGTGATTGCTAAATGTTAGCATGTCCATTCTGAAGTTGTGCAATTAGAGCCGATTAAATAATTATCTGACAGATTTATTAAGAACCTGCCTCTGGTTGGCTACTGTGGTGCAGCATTTTATTTTTGGAACTGGAGCAATGTGCTGGAAGTAAAACCAACTAAAGTAGTGATCCAGTAACTTTATCATCATTACGGTCTGACTGAGACCAACATTATCATCATATACTGCTGTGGATTCTCAGTCATCCAGGACATGGAAAATCAAAAGAACAAAGACGAAGCAACAGTATGTAGCTGAAGATGTGTGGAGCTACAAGATTTAAACTACACGAGGTTGGTATCAATGTTCTAAATACTTGAAACGATCCACACCCCCCCACCTCGCTTATGTGCAAGTTGGATTAAATGTGATATGAGTGTTCAGACTGCTCTCGCATTGGAAAAACATCAGATATGTATCCGACATAGTACCACAAACTGAAAAGGCCAGGGTTGGATTTGAAAAAATGGTTCAGAACATCAAATCCAATATGGACTGGATTTGTCTCCAGTGTGAACATAGCACCAAAATTGCATTGTTTACAACAATGTGCTCTCAGCCTGTCTGGTACAATTTACACAGTATTTTTTTTAAATCCATGCAACTGCTTTAATTTCCATATTATACAAGTTTAAACACATCCTAAAAGGGCCAAAATGAGCCCAGATATGATTTTTTTTGGTTAATTTCCACAAGTTATTCTTTGCTCATTTTGCTTTAACCTCAGTGTTCAGATTTAATTTTTTTCTCTACAAAATACCGGTGTCTTGTCATTGAGCACTTAATTCCATGTTACATCCTCATTGTTTAGACTGAGGAATAGTGCAGTAATCTCACTGTAAGATCTTAAATTTCTGAAGTTTGCAAAAATTTGTTCTTAACTATGTTAAGGAAAACAAAATCCTTATCAAGCACTGAGATTTGGTGATGTCAAAAATGTTTATTTTTGCAGTTGGTTTTCTTTCTTTTTTATTTATGATTGAGCTGTCTCACTGATCTCTTTTTCAGCTTTTCATTGTTCACTGGAAGTTACATGCTGGTTAGGGGAGTCGTCCTGTAACTGGAGAGTTGCTGGTTCGATCACCCACACCAGCCGTTTCAGTCGTTGTATCCTTGGGCAAGACACTTCACCCACCTTGCCTACCCACCTTGGTAGTCAGAGGGTCCGAAGGTGCCAGTGCATCTCAGCCCCGCCTCTGTCAGTGTGCCCCAGGGCAGCTGTGGCTACAATGTAGCTAACCAACGTGAACGTGTGTGTGTGTGTGTGTGAATGGGTCAATGTCTGTAGTATAAAGCGCTTTGGGGTCCACATGGGGCTTGATAAAGCCCTATATAAGTTCAGCCCATTTACCATTTAACATAACAGCAAACTCTGAAATAGTCCAACAAATGATAAAGGTAAAAGTAGTCAACACTTATACTGTTAGAATGCAAAATTGTCTCAAATAATGATTGAAAGTCAAACACTAAGTATGTTTTTATCTAGATGGATGGCTCAATCCTCTGTCCCTCCACATGTTGACAAGACCTTGAGCTAAACACAGAACTCCAAATTTCTCACAAAGGGCTCATTAGTGTGTGAGAGTGTGTGTGTAAGAAATAGAAAAGAGGCTTTTAATACCCATAATAAGAAGTTCTGTGTGAATGGATGAATGAGAAACACTAGATGACGTACTTGGTAGAACTTTGCCAAGGTTAAAGGGTGCTGTGCTTGCCAATCTACTTCAGTTGACAATAGACATGCTCCTTGTGCACAACAAAAAACCTAAAACATGCAAAAGCAATTCAAGCATGTGTGTTTGTGTGTGTGTTGGGGGGTGGGGGGGATCTACAAAAAACTGAGCCATTCAGTCGTACGGTGTATCAACTAAAGCATGTACGCGTGGACTTCGATCAAGAAAAAAAATTGAGCAGAAAAAGATATGATTAAGAGCTTCAAAAAAGCTTATTTTAAGTACAGTATTTGTGACATTGATGACTGTATCTCTACTAGACTTTCAGCTCCAGAATCTATACGACTACAATATATGACTAGTTGTACACATACAGAAATTTGTAAAGCCATTTTCAGTAAATTAGTATTGAGAGTCGCCCAGTACACTAGTTCCTAATGCTGTGTTTAGACCGAACGCGTATCGTGTGTCAAAAACACATCCAACTCCTCAAGTTGGATGCATGTGCAAATCAAAGTGAGACGCTTGATACAGAGCATCAAAATCGCTCTAGACACGCATCTGAGCAAAGTGTGGAAAGAAGCGTGTTGGTAGAAACCTCTTGACTTTTTGTTGTTTTCCTCTGCTCTGCCAGTCTCTATGTACAAACAGATGATGAAATTGAGAGATTGGCTTGGCTTTATTTACTGAAAGCAAGCAAACGTTGTCGAGTGCCTCTGTCACTAGATAATTCACCAGATAATTCAGAGGTGATCTGAGTTTGGTGAGTTTCACCATGAGCTGCTGACCGACTACAGGTGCACCTTTCCATCTGTTTCAGGTTAGTGGGCATCATCCAGGAGACTTCCTGGAGTCTTGGTTTTTCCATTCTTTCGGAAAGTTCGCCACTTAAGTCATACAGCAGAATCTGGCACTCAGATTGTCCAATTCTAGCATCTGCCATTTTGGACGCATGTCAAATGCCCAAAATCTGAAAATGTGCAATTGCGCCCCAACACTTCTCAACGCTCCTAGATATGTGTCCACCATAGATTTTGCATGTCGACCTGATGCAGCTGACACTCAAATTGCATTCGGTCTGAATGCAGCATTACAGCATGTCCTGCAGACGATGGTCCACAAGTAGAGTGGTCCTATCTAGCTCATTTGGGATGTTCCCAGGTAGACCCAATGGGTAAAGGTCCAACCACCAGTCGCCCAACTACAAGCCTCTACACAATAATGCCTCAATCTCCCTAGTCTAAGCAAAGCTTTTTGAGCTTGTTATCTGTTTTGGTCATCATAAAGATTACTAAAGCTTCTTCTGCATTGTCAAATTTCAGCTTCAAGTCTGTCTGGTTCTACCCAAGTGTGGGTGTGTCTCTGTAGCAGTGTTTCCGTAACTCTGAGGGTGGCTCATCAGTGTTGTGGTCTTATTGTCTGGAAGTCGGACTTTGTTTTAAATAATTTGTAGCGGCGCAGTTTAGAAGTGTGCATAAAACCGTGGGTGGCCAGTTTATCAGAAACCTCTCGTGATTGCTGCTCCCTTCGGACTGCTCTATCAAGCTCAAGCTTTATGCACTTATCTCCTAAAATAGGTCAAAAGATTCACACCTCTCTCCAGGAGGAGTTTGCAAGTTCTGCCATGGCTCGCTTAATACAAGAGCAGCAGTCTGCTGATGTAAAAATCATTTGCATGCAATACTCACCTGGAAACACAGTTGAGGTGGATCCGAAAACTGCGCAGGAACTGGAAATAGAGACCCATTTGGCCGAGGCTGATATGATAAGAAGCGCTTAAAGCCACGCCTATGGAGAAGGGGCTGAAATTGTGTTTTGCCTAGATCCTCATCTAACCAATGTGCCATGGAAGAGATGCTATCAGGGGCAAACTGCCCCCAAGCAACATAAATTCTTAATCTCTGAAAAATTCAAACCCCTCCACCATTTTTAAGTGGTGATAGAACCACAGCTATTAAAAAAAAAGCCAGTTTAGGTGATTTGGACATCTGGTAAAAATGCCTTGTGGATGCCTTTTAAGGGAGTGTTTTGAACATGTCCCATTGGGAGGTGTCTTGAGGACAGACCCTGGACTCGCTGGAGAGATTATAGCTCACAGCTGGCTTGGGAACAAATAAACAAAGTGACGAATGGATGGAAAAATCTTCTAAAGAAACTTTGTCAGAGACATAAATCCTCGTTTTGACTTTAGTGATTTCCTTTTGGCCAACTCCAACAGAAAAATATGCTCATGACTAAAGCATGTTTACAAAAGCTGGATGGACTCCTGTCAAATTTGTCACACATTTTCATGATCATCTCCACACAAATTATAAAATGAATTATAATCTGAATTTTCAGCTCGTATCATAATTTGGTTACCACGTGTCCTGATTTTGGAGATTTTTGTTGAGTATTTGAATGCAAGTTTCTCATATTCAAAATATCTTCATAGTTGGACATATTTCACCATAAATAACAATAGATTTTTCTGATAAGGGGTTGATTTATTTATCAGAGGTCATAATATTATAACTAATACATTTTAAATTAGATCAGCATATTTCAACAGTCATCTTAAACAAACAATATAATCAACACAGTTGTAGTAAAGATGTGTAGTGCTCACAGTGTGAATTTACAAATTAAAAAGGCTAATTATTTAAATTGCCCTATCATTAAGCTAAAAAAGATCTGATAATATTGAACCAATGCGCTGAAGGTGCATCTTTGTCAGGCACTTATGGACTCATTTTTAAGCAGTAGACTCAGTTTTGTTGAACTGCCTTAGAGACATGAACTGATTTACAAAATTTATCTCTACCTGGGACTTTTAATGTTAAAAAAGGCACAATATGAACTCTCCAGTAATTTTAAAAACATTTCCAATTTTACATACAAGATCTTTAACTTTTCAGACATAGACAGGATAAAGACCAAACCTTTTTACATACACAAAAGGGATTTTGTGTTGTTTTGATATTTCTTTTTTCCAAAGGAAATCATTAGTCAGTAGGTGGTATATTTACTTGCACTGATTCGGATCAAAACTTGCTTCAGGACAGGTTAGGTTCTCTGAATAAATTTTGGACAATATATACCAGCAAAAAAGTAAAATAAATAAATAAACATTGTAGCTTTGTTTTTAGGAAGATAGTGTCCAACCTGGTTTTGGGAAAGTGTATATGTTAACTGTAGAAACAGTAATGATGGCATTTATAAAGCACTTTTCTAGTATAACAAATGGCACAAAGTGGTTTTACATGACAAGTCATACTTATTTGCCAATCAGGGCCAACATGGAGTTCATTTTCTTGCCCAAACCCACATAGCAGACATGTGTTGGCCAGATTGGATGTCAAGTTGGGATTGTTGGCTGACTACTGGCATGTCTAGTGGTTTGTCAACCAGATATGGGCCAGGTCTGGCAATGATGGCACTGTTTTATATTGGTATGCCACTTCTGAGACATTTGGGGTTTGGTTTATGTAGTGTTAGCCCATGCATGGACCACCTCTGGCAAACCACATCTGGGACACGAAAGGGTCATCATTCTTTGTGCTATCTGAGCTGACTGCATTGTATGGGCCACAACTGGGTCAGACAGATTTTGCTATGTGGGAAGACACTTCAACATATGGTGGAGGAAGTGAGAATCGAACCACCAGCCTGACAACATATTTTCCTCCTGAACCACAACTGCTCAGAAATGAGCAGAAATCAGAATACCAATGCATATGTAATATACAAAAGCAAAAGAAAATGTAAACCACTGCAACTTTTGCCAAGTGATCAATCAGACACACAAAAACTGTCAGCAACAAAGAAATAGAGCTTTATTTCTTTGTATTACAATAGATACTACAGCTGGTAGCTTGCTAAGAAGAGAAGATGCATTGTAAACCAGAAACTGAATCACATTCCAGACTTTTAATGTGAAAAAAAGATCTGGTAGGTAGCCACAGTCATAATCATTTTAGTTTAATAGGTGCACGTACAGTAAGGTAAATCAGCTATTTAAATTTTGTAAAAGTAACAGGTGCTTGTAAAGTAACCTGTATGACATCAGTAACTGGCACACAGTGCTAATAAAAGTAAAAACCATACCTGGTTTATTTTTAAGCTTTTACATATTCATATTGTTCTGTGATAAAGCAATGCAACTAATGAAACAGGAAAACCTTTTACACCACTTTAAGATGTACATTAAACCTCCTACATCATGTTGATTCCCCTCCACGTGTTAAAAAGACTTTAGGGTTGACGCTAAAGTTCACATTTCCAACAACATGCTCAGAAGAAAGTGTGTGAGAACGAGGGGGAGGGGGGCATTGCACGAACAGAGGCACCGTGAACGAGTGTGTGAACGAGAAACACACGGTGGAGCACTTTGTAGAACTTCACCAAGATCAAAAGTGTGACAATTTAGTTCAAGTGACAAATGGATGTGCTTCCTGAACACGCACAACCTAAAACTTAGATTATGCCACTGAAATTCAAGCTGGTAAAAACAAGAGCCACATCTGACGAGGTGGTAAATGCTGAATTTGTCAGTGTTGGCAAAACGCTGGTGCAGAGAAATGTTGGCATACTGAATGTTTTCCACAAGGCATTATTATTGTTGAACTAAGCATAGAAAATCTGACCATGAATGACAAATTCACAAAAAGAAATCCAATGTTGCAGATAATAATAACCATGGTTTTACTTCAGATATGATGCACGTCTTTAATCTTAGACTCCCTGGTTGATTTTTTAGGCTTACATGAGCAAAGATGGTCTTCAACTGTAAGCAAGAAATCTGAGCTGAACTTCCAGGGAACACTAAAATGGCATTTTTGCATTATAAGGCTCAGCACAGCACAGCCCAGCACAGCCACAGTCGGCCTGGCCTTATTCTATCCCAGTCCTGGTTACAGTGTGCTGCCTCAATGTGGACGAGGATCATCAAATCAAAAAAGCTAATCTTTGTGTGGTCTAATTTTATTTGTGTTACAACAATGAACAACATCAAGCTTGTGGTACTCGTTTTCATTCTCTATAGGTCTGCAAGGTCTTGGCTTCAAATCTGGGTTCAGCGTGTTTGCATTAGCCCTCATGGCCCAGTTCCACCCTGATTTCTGACCAGTGGTTCTATTCAGATTTGACATCAGTTACTGCTGCTCACTGATTGATTCACTCACAGGGGAGGTTACATCACACAGATGAGTAACTTTACGTGAATTGTTTGCAGTTTCACATTTCTTTGACACAGGTGTGCCTACACAACAACAAGAGCAAGTTACCAAACAAAAACAAGCTAACATTAACTACCATTAGCTTACCATTCTCTATCGTCTAAAGCAGTGGTTCCCAGCCCTGGTCCTCAAGCACTCCTGTCCTGCATGTTTTAAATGTTTCTCTGATTTGACACACCTGGCTTGAATGAAGGAGTGATTAACAATCTTCTGAAGAATATAAAGACATGCTGAATAGCAGGGAAACAAGTAAAACATGAAGGATAAGGGTCCTTGAGGACCAGGGTTGGGAACCACTGGTCTAAAGTGTCATACTGCTGGATGCTTCAGTTCAGTCTTCAGTACTTTGGCTTCGAGTTCGGTGTAGTCCATTATTGTTGTGTTGCAAATAAAATGAAATAAGATTTGTGCATGTTTAATATCATGATCTTGCCCACATCGAGGTGGCATTCTGCTCAACGCAAACACAACTAGTCCATTGGAGCTGGGGCTGAGCCAGGCCTTACAATGTAAAAATGCCTTATAAAATTCAAAACCAGTTGAAACAGAGCAAGATGTTATCAAACTGGTCCAAGCAGCTAAGCTTGAAGAGAACTCCAGGTCTCTGGGTTCCATAAATCAGGCTGAAGGTGGGTCATAATGGCAAATTCAAACATGCAGAACCCTGATTTGAACCCAGGCTGGGCCTTACAAGGCAAAAATGCCAAAAGTGTGGAGGAAGAGCCAGGAATAGTGCGCTCTCTGCAGAAAGTTACAACTTTAAAAATCTAAATCTAAAATTTAAATGAAGTTTTTACTGTTTTTAAATGAGTGCAGTCTTCTAAGGCTACGTTTACAATGCAGGCAAATGCGACCCACATCGATTTTTCTTTGCCTCATGCAAGCCTTATTGGATTTTTTCAGGACAGTCTGGATGTGACAAACACAATTTTTTCAAATCTGGGCCTCTTCAGTGCATGGTACTGACTCGTATATATATGATGTTGTCCAAAGCAACTGCAGTCTGAATGCTCATGTTGCATTTCATCTAACTTTTACGTCAGTGAGGTGGAGGTGACCAGATAAATCCAAATAATGACAACATAGAGTCATACAATTTAAATCTTGTAACTCCACACATCTTCAGCTACAGAACAGAAGTCCAGTTGCTTCATCTTTGTTTTAATTTTCCATGTCCTGGATGACTGAGAATCCACAGAAACATGATAGTAACATCCAATGTTGGTTAGGCACCTTTAATAATACTAAAGTTACTCGATCGATACTTTACTTAAGCATGTTACTTAGGCATTTAGCTGGAGGGGTGTCAGGGCATCTTAACAACGCCCTGTTCTGTTTTACGATGCCTCCTATCAGCTGGTGAATTCTCACGATGCCCTGCCAATCTTCGGTCTGCCAAGATATTTTGTTTTTACGTTATGTAAATTTCTTTACGTAAACTTTCAGAAACTACAGAAGCAGTGGAGCGGGTGAATGCATGTATTTTACAAAGCCAGAGGAAGACATATAAAGAAAAAACTGAACCAGCTTGGATAGAGGAGGTATAAAGATGTTTCATGCTTTAGCGGTGGCTTTTGTCTTCACAATCTCAGGTTCGGTTGTAGCTTTTGTCACCCATGTAAATTTTGGGGGCTGGGGGTTGGCTTAAAGTGTCGACGCCTTCCCCCGAAATCCTACCTTAAAAGCCTGACATCGTTTCATTCCAAAAATAAAATGCTGCACCAGAGTATCATATTAGAGGCAGATCAAAATGTAAACACTGAACTAAACTTGTCAGATAATTATTTAATCAGCTCTGATTGAACAACAGCTTCAGAGCTGACATGCTAAAAAAGCAGCATCCATGTTTAGCTAATTCTGCAAACACTGAGCTAAATGTGACTTCATATTAAGGCTGCTCGATTATTGCAAAAATGATAATCACGATTATTTTTGATTGAAATTGAGATCTAGAATATTTAACAAAATTATTCATTCACTTTGATAGCCATTGTTTATGTTCAATAAATTCATGTTGTCAAACGATATTTCCCTTAGGGATTTAAAATATTTTTGAAAAATTAAAAAGTTTCACTTTGTCTGTGGGAGAAGCTTGCAGCATACTGCTGGCACTGGATTCACAACACAAAACAGCGTAAATAGGGCCATATAAAATCTCTTCTTTTTTTTTGTTAGTTTTTACCATTTTTATTTTTCTAAATTCCACTTTTCCCCCTAAATTCAACATTTTCATTGTAACCTTATTTATTAAACTAAAAAGTACATGATTAAAAAACAATAGCCACAGAAATATAAAGTCTGTTATTTCACTTTCACTAATATTATTATATTTCACATATATAATAAATATTTTTTGAAATGTGTTTATTTACTAAGAAAAAACATGTAAATCAGAAGGTTTTTTTTGTAAAATAAAAATGTTTTAGAACTGAACTTAACATTAAATATGGCATAAAGAATAAGGATCTAAGCTCATTTGATACACACACAGTTTACAGTGATGCACGCACACACTGTTTACAGAACTTTATCAAAAAACGGACAAAGATTTTTCATTTTTTCTAAAGGATTATCTGATTCTGCACATAACAACAAAATCTTGGATAAACTGCAGCCTGAACTCCCACCTGACTTCTGGGTGTTCAGGAGTTCAGGAGTTCAGGAGCATCATGTCTCTTTCTCCTGCTCCTCTGTCTGTGACACATGAAGCGGTCTTCACAGCTTCCAGCCCATCGTGTGACAAAACTTACAGGAAAGTTCTTCTACAGATAAATAAATAACATCTGGGGGTTTGTTCTGTCCTAAACTTTACCCTAGCTTTATATTTTTGGAGGACGTTGTGTTTAGTGAGTTTGTTGTTTGCTGCGCGGGTTGCGGATTCAGCTTTTTTTTTTTCTCCCCCTCCTCATGTGTCTGGAGAGGAGCTCAGCGCTCACTGTGCGTGCCTGTTACCAGGGCAGGTACAGAGAGGAGCAGCAGTGGTCAAAATACTTCAGAAACTCGCCTAAATAAGCGAACTCTGTGAGATTCCGAGTTTTACACTGGATTCCATGACTGGATTCTGTCCGCGTTTTTCGCATCACGGAAATTATACGGCCCGACGTAAACTGCAAACCTCGATCATTATGTTTTTATGATCGCTGAAAACCCAAATCGTAATCAAGATAAATCTGATTAATCGCCCAGCCCTACTTCACATCATCTTCTGCACATGCAGGTCCCATCAGGGCCAAGAAGAGGTCACATTTAAAATATAATGTCATGCCAAATATAAAATGTAACATTCATGCCAAAAACCAGATTACAAAAAAAATCAGAATTGAACATTAAGACCTACAGGGTGAACGTAGCCTAAGTTTGGCCTATAACAACTTGCATATACATTTACCCAAGTTTGCATTTTCCACAATAACACTGCATCAGAAAAATGACTAAAACTGATGTTAACCAAAACACCCTGAAGCAACAAATCTTCCACCAAGCATTTAAGATTACGGAAAATTCTCTAAAATTTAACTTATGGGGACATTTTACTCCACTGCACTACTGGAGCAAAGGAATACATTGTATCAATGAAGTGTCTAATTTGGGATATAAACCCACACGTGTGTTTGTGTGTGTTTAGTTTGTGTACCTGCAAGCCAGTTGGGCTCAAAAGGCTCCACCACTCTTTATCCAGACCAAAAACAAAAGCGTTGGCCAACCCATGGAGAGGCGCTGACAGGACATGTAAAAGGGTCAGGGGGAATGAAGGGTCCTGAGGGTAGAAGGCATTATGGAGTCTGGTAGAGGAGAGACACAAAGACATAGAGAAGTGCTGAGTTTTATTGTTACAAAGTTTTAAATAAAAAAACAATCTGCACGAGAGGCTTAGGAGGTAAGGACGAAATAATCGAAGAAGTCAGACAGAGAGGAAAGACAGAGGGGGAAAAAAGACAGCTATAGGTTGATAGAGCAACAGAAGGCGAGTGAAAGAGAAGCAGAGGACAAGTGAGTGACAGAGTGAGGGACAGGGCGAGAACGAGAGGTAATGAGAGCAAGTGGCGGAGGCAGAAAAAGAAGGAGCAAGAGAGGAAAAAGGGGAGGGTGAAAGAGCGAGCGAGCTTTATATCAGCGTTTAAGAGCCCATTAGGCAGCGTGAGACGGCTGGGCTGACACATTCTTGGCTGCTGCTTCGACAGCACGCAGCACTTTACAAGGACAGGGAGACGTGTAGAGCGCTCAACTCGCTTCCTCTCCTTCTCACCACTTTCTCTCAGCTCTGCTTCCAGCCTCTCCTGACCACAATTTCAATTTCCCATCCTCTATTATTTCTATGTGCAAATTTTCCTCTGCGTTGCCCTGCCTCCTGCTGATATGTCTTCCGGCACTTTGAAGTCAGCGTTATCTATCTGGACATCTCATTTTGATCTTCACTCATGAGGCTGATCCTCTATTCCTTTGCTTTTCAATTTTGGGAACCTGGGCATGACCGGGGAAGGAACTGATACTGTGTGATGTGGGAAAGAAGTAATGGCTGTCTGTGTGAACGACGCTGCTTGGCCATTAACCCTGGATTAACCCTGTATTAGCGCTGCTCTCTGGGTTTGCCTGCCACTAATGTCTTTTATTGATCTATTAGCGAGAGAATCAAACTGCACGCGGCATTCTCTGCAGTGTTGTGCTCATGGGGTTGGGCGTCCAGCCTGCGCTGAATGGCCACAGCTGTTGACCTCTGGGTCAGGAGAGTTATCCGCATGTTGCATGCACACAAATCCAAACATAGGACTGAAAGAAACACTGTTGTTTTGTGGTTACGAGGCAAAATGTGAGACTCTACAGTACCTGATCTACTGACAACCAGAACATAAGATCTGTTTTTTTTAAATAAAAACTTCTTGGGAAACTTTTGGTAAAAGCATTTCTTCTTGCGATTCATACCGTAAAAGTGTTGCCTTCAATCTTTGCTGCAATAGTAACATATTCAGGCCTTCTTAAATGTTTTCATTTTTTCATGTTGCAGCCTGATAACAATGATTTAAATTTGCTTTATCGTTTATTTTCACTCAGTAGTTCCTCAAGATAAAATGAAAATGAAATTTAAGTTTGAAAATAAATGTTTTTTGACAGTTAATGCAAAGATTTTAAGCAAAGAGCTTACAAAACTTGCAGAGCTTTGAGTATATGTTGGAGAAGACTTTTAGTTACTGCTACAATCAATATTTTCCTCAATATTTATAAAACAGTCGTTTTTATGTCCGCTAACGTCAGTCGGCTGTGGTGGCCATCTTGTTTTGGGTCAACTTCAAAAGGTAATAAAATATCAAATGATTGGTTTCTAAACGTTTCCTCAGAATCCACACAGTGGTTCATGAGATATTTTGTTAACAGACAGACAAATTAAACAAAATTGTTTCTAAGATTTATTTTATTATAAAAAAAGAAACAACATATCCATTTCCAGAAATTTAGCTCAGGTGCCTCCAGTTTCTCTTGACTGCTTCTGAGATGTTTCTACACTTTGATTTGAGTCCATCTGCCATTAATTAAACAGACTGGACGTGATTTGGAGAGGCAACCCTCAACCCCTCCATTACAGGCCCCCTACAGCTGAAAATCAGAGCAAACTCCAAGCCGAGAGGTCAAAGAAACTGTCTGCACTACTCAATGACAGGATTGTTGCAACGCACAGATCTGGAGGCGGTTTAAAAATTATGCAGCACTGAAGGTTTCCTGGAGCACAGAAGCCTTGGTGACTATCAAAAAGAAGAAGATTGGCTCAGCAAGACCTCTTCCAAGAGATGTTCGCTTCGCCTCACTGAGGTAAAAATGGTTTCCACTTCATGGCTATCCTTTAATTGTCAATCATAACATTTAGGTTTTTGAGACCCGTGGTTATCAAACTGGAATACTGACTCCTGGTGGTATGATCATGGATGGTAAAGTCACAGTACACAACTTGTTCTACTAACTGGTAAAAAGTCCTTCTAGTGTTACGAAAAATAAATGTTGATATCATTCACTGTTTAAGTTTGGTTAACAGTTGTTCAACGTGGTTTCTCTGTTAGTAAAATGGCCAGAAAGCTTCTACAAATGTGGTGGCAGGTTTTTCTGGGATCAGTTAAGTAGGGCCCAGGTACCAGCTTTTTAGTTAGAGATTTATTATAGGGTACGAATAGTTGACATGAACTGCTATAAATTTCTAGGTAGTCTGCAATTATCTACTAGAGGATGCTTACTAATAGTTCAAGTTACTCATTGCAAAATTCTCCACATGGCAGCTGGACTCTCCCTTAGAGATAGGGTGAGATATCTGGGAGAGACTCAGAGTAGAGCTGCTGCTCCTCCACATCAATAGGAGCCAATTGAAGTGGTTCGGCCATCTGGTAAGGAGGACCCCATGATGCCTCCCTAGGGGGGGTTTCAGGCATGTCCGACTGAGAGAAGACCCCGGGGAAGATGCAGGACATGATGGAGAGACTATGTCTCTCCATCATGGCCTGGGAACTCCTTGGGGTCCTCCCAGAAGAGCTGGAAGAAGTGGCTGGAGAAACAGAGGTCTGAGCCTCCAGGCTTAGGCTGCTGCCCCCGCAACCTGACTATGGAACAAGCAGGAGATAATTGATGGGTGAGTATTGCTACAATGTTCAAATGCACAGAAAATGGAGAAATACACTGGGTTTGAGTTGTATTGCTCACAGTATTTAGCCTGGTTACAGAGTACAACAATTAGAAAAATTCTACTGACAATTGGATTTGCACCTGGAATTTGATTAGGTTGGGTCTGAAATTCCTGCCAGATATTTCTACATTGACACTCAAAAAGTTTCTAAACATCTAATTTTTACTTTATTTTCTTTTTTTTTATTGTCCCTCAGTGGAGAAATTAATTCTCTGCATTTTTCCCAGGCCATGTGAGCACTTGAGCAGCAGGGGGCTGCCATTTAAAACACCCCGGAGCAGCTAGGGGGTTAAGAGCCTTGGTCAAGAGCCCACCCACATTTTCTTTGTTAGTTGGGGGAGTTGAACCAGCGACCTTCCGATCATAGGCTCACCTTCTATAAATCTGATGATAAGCAGGAAAACTGGACAAAATCTTATTGGTTCCCTGCTTAAAATTAAACAGAAAAGGGCACGTTAACTTTTAGTTGTAAAAATAAGCTTTGCTCAAGTAAGCTGTTTTCCCCTCCTCCCTTAAAACCTTCTGACAACTGCAGGAGAACAGAAGATGATTAGAGAGATTCCTCCACAAATCTGGTTATAATCCTCTCTTATCCTCTTTTGCTGTGTGAGGTTTCAAGGTTTATTTGCTATTAATCTGTCTCCATTTACCTTCTAACAACCCTCTGAAAAGTTGCAACAGAGGGAGCAAAAAAATAAAAATAAAAACTTATGTTGGTCAGAGGTTGGACCAGTTTAAGAGGACGCACCTTGTGTCAGTCTGGGGTAAAGGTGTTAACTAAATGTCTACACGCAGCTTTAAATAAAACCAACAGCGCAGCAAATGAAGCTGGGAGCAGCGTTGCCTCGGCGCTTGTCGGAGTAAAGAACCATTTCAGAGCAACGCTGCTTGTTTTCTGGGTTAGCGTAGTGCGGTATCTCCGAGGAGCAGACCAGCTGCTGCTCACATTCATTTCACTTCCCATTAAAGGTGAAATAAATCAGGAGTCCCCACACAACCTCCGGAGAGACGCAGGAAGAGCACACACAAACACACACGCACACATATATGCAATCACGGAGGAAGTCATACGCGTGTAGGTATAAATAAACACACATTACGTGCTCTGTGTGTGTGTACCAAAAAAGGTGTGTACGCACAGCCTAACCTCAACCACATGCACTGAGAATGTCAGAAAGGGAGGAAATGCAGTGTGTGTGTGTGTGTGTGTGTGTGTGTGCGTGCGTGTGCGTTTCTGTCAGCGCAGCGGTGAGAGTGACTGGGTCTCTGTGAAGGGGGGCTATTTCTGGCGTCTCTCTCTCTCTCTCTCTTTTTTTCTTCCCTGCCGCCGCAAAGAAACACGATCAGCGTCCGGGAAACGAGAGCTGGCAGCAAGCAATCATCTGCCTGCCACGCACACACATTCACTGACACACACACACAGACACACACACACACACACTCAGACAGCACCTCGCAGCGCAGAGCAACACGCGCCATGGCAACGGAACAGCCGCAATTAGAGGCGAAGAGCCTTTTCCCCTCCATCGAGGGAGAGACGGAAAGCAGAATGAAAGGAAGAAAGAGAGCAGGGAGAGAGAGAGTGAGAGAGAGAGAGAGAGAGGAGGGGGGTGGAGGGGGGCAGGCAGAGACGAGTGTCAGAGAAAACAGCACGGCACAGGAAAGGAAGGGAAAAAAGAGAGAGGAGAGCATGATAAAAAGGTGAAAATGAGGAGGAGCAGGGGCTGTGAAGGGGAATGAAGGCCGAAAGCGATGGAGGAGGAGGAGGAGGAGGGCAACGGGGTGAAGGAGTGAGGCTGATGATAAAAAAAGACAAAAACGGAGAGGATGAGGGTGTGAGGGGGAGGCATTTCCAAAATAACAGACTGCAAAGCAAGCCACGAGTGAGACAAACAAAACAGATTACGTACGAGAGACACCAAGATAAGACGGGAGGGAGAAAAAAAAGGCGAGGAAGTTAGATAGGGAGGAGGGTGAGGTAGGCTGTTTCTCCTGTGTGAGCCAGGCTAATGAAAGATGAATGAGGGGAGGCAGTGGGGGGGAAGGAGAGTGTGGCTGCAGGCGATGCTTGGCTGAGAGGCTGCGTGTGTGTCTGACAGGATTTGTGTATGTGTGTGTGTTAGTCGAGAGCTGCCGCTCACAACAGGGATGATAATGTGTATACAATATCAGGAGCAAATGGTCAACCATAATGAACACAGGCTCATAAACACACAGGAGAACAGCACGCAGCCCTCAGTCTCAGCCCACTGCCACCTGTACGCGTTCAGTCAATCATTAGCACTCGCGCGGCGTCTCCGAGCCTCGCTCACTTATTCAGACCCTCCATCTATCATGCTGTCAGTCACTCTTTGAACCTCGGCTCTCCCGCCCTCCAGAGTCTGCGCTAAATGCTTCAGTCGCTGCCTCTCCCTATCTCCACCAATATCCCACCCTGCCATTCAGTCCGCACCTCTTCTCTGCCATCCATTTCCCTCATTTTCCTTAACAGAGTTCACCTTTTTTTTTGTTTTTTTTTGTCAGCCTCTAATTGTTGTGCCGAACGTCCTCGGAGCAGCGGGTGAGACGCACTTCAACAGCTCCTTCATCGAGTGTGGAGGGCAGCCAGACGGAGATGTCATCCTGAACTCGATTGCACTTCCTCCTCTCGAGACTTGACTGCCTTACTTCTCCTTTTTTTTTTTTTTCTTCCAAGAGGCTCTTAAGCTGTCTGTGGAGATGCTGCTGACAGGAAATCTGAACTTTTCTGAGTTAAAAAGGATAATTCTCCAAATTTATTTGTAAATCTTTAGGAATATACGGTGCACAACATGGAGGGATTTCACATTCTAAAGAGCTACTTTAGAAGTCTGGACTGCAGCAGGCCAGTTCAGACCTCAGACTTTACTATAAAGCCATGGTGTTGATATGATGTGGTGCAACATAAGGCCTTCCTTAAAATTACATCCACTGGATGAGGGCGTATGTTGTTCAACAACCTGTATACACAATTCTGCACTGATAGTGCCTGATATACGCACTAATGCAGCTCCATAACAACAGAGAGGCAGGCTTTTGAACTGTGCGGTGACAACAGACAGTGGTTTGCCTCAGTTCATTTTAATGAGTTTTGACCCTGAGAAGTCGTGTTTCTGGTTGGTGTTCAGATCTGGTTTCTTTGCATGAAACAACTTTAACCAGGATTTGTAGACAATATGACGAACCATGTTTACAGACAATATTCGTGGCTCTGTGTCAATAAAATATGTAGTGATTATATTTGCAAATATTTGCATTTTGTTTTTATCTGTACAGAATGTCCTCATTTTGTCAGAATTTAGGTTATACGTTCATTGAGTGCTTTTTGAGAGTCATTAAACTGTTTCATGAGATATTTTGGTAACAAACACACAAGGGCCAAAACATTATTGTCCGCCTTTGCCTTTTAGCTGGAAAAATATATAAAAGTCTATAAAAGAGTTCACTAATTGAATCCAGATCCATAAGACAGTAAAATGTTTGTGGTTTGAACTGTACCTAATAAAAAAACAACATCCCAGTATAACAATGCTAAGGCCAAAGTTGCTCATTAATTTTAAAAGCATAGCCAAAACTCAGCGACTCTAATCATTCTTGATCTCATTACCATGGTTATTTTGGTCAATAATCATGGCATTACATAGAAATAACAGACTGATTTGTTATTATGATGCTTTTACTAATAGATAAAAAGAAATGTGATTATTTTTCATCTGACAAACTGAGTCTAAACATTTTAGCAAAAGATGAAGTTTCAGGTTTTTATCACCTGCTGCTAAAAAACAAAAGGTGGGTGATAATGTGTTGCTGGAGTATGTTTGTTTGTCTGCTGTGTTAGCAAAATATCTCTTGAACCACTGAACAAACTGTAATGAAATTCAGAATGTAATTATTTGACAACTAATTGACTTATGCAAACACAACAATGGCTAAAACTCTTTTACATAAATGGATCTGAAATTTGTTAATTTGCTTGAGATTGACCACAACTTTATATTTAACATTTTATCAAAACAGCTATAACTATAGTTTAAACAGAGCTGAACTAAATTTGCCCCTGCCAAGTAAAAAGTGATTTGGGCTGGAAGGCTTCACAGGAAAGAGAGGCCAGACTTTCAAAACTATAAATGGACGACAGAACAATTATGCTTTTATTAAAGCTTATCTATTTCAAAAATTATCGGAAACCAAAGCTGTGGCTGAAAATAATTCAATCGGCAGCACAGTCTGAGTTTGAGAATCTCTGCCCAGTTGTTGAGTTGCTTTCTTGTGTGTGTTTGTTGGTCTTCAGGGCAGCAAAGACAGGCTTTTCATTGTCAGATGACAACATGTGATCTGTTACTTAAACACGTGTGTTAAGCTCGGCTGTTTGTTAACTATCTGCACAAATGTGATGCACTCTGCATTACAGACATGAGAATCTTTTTCAGCTGAGCAAAACAACATCTAAATAAATTATAATCTGTGTGCGTGTGTGTGTGTGCGTGTGTGTGTGTATGTGTGTTCCACAGTTCAAAAACTAGAACATAATCTAGTTTGATCAGGGGGTCAACATGGGGATAACTGCTTAGGGCATGGCTCCCATTACACAAGCATAATCCGTATTTGGATTTCTTATAAACCTTGTGTGAACGTTTCACACACAGACACACACACCTGCATAAGGTTTACACGCGCAGCAACAGAGGAAGAAGAACACGGCGACCCTGGAGACAAAAGCGGCCAACGTTCACCAGCAGAATAAAACCCAAACAAAGAGACATCCTGTTTCCTGGAACACACACAGCTCGACTCGCTGTGCTGGGAGCCAGTAAACAAACACACACACACACACACACACACACACAAAATGTGTCCGATCATCTACAAATGTGTTCCTCTTCTCCTGCTTCATGTACCTGCTTGTGTCTTTGTGCCCGATGACGCCACCGGTGTTGCCTATGAGCGTTTGTGCACACGGGTTTATCCTTGTGAGCGGCTGTGGCAAAAATACAGCGTTCGTGTGTGTCGGAGAGAGTGAGAGATAGAGGGAGGGAGGGAGGGAGGGAGAGCAGATGATAGAGTAGGCTTTAGCGATTCCCTGGAGTGTGAGGCAGCGTTTACGGCACTCTCAGAGCAGCCAGAGTGATGAATATTTAAAGACGTGCCTGAAAGAGCAGAGGGAGGGGGAGCAGGGTGTGTGCGGGTGCGTGCCTGTTTGTGTTTGCATGCGCCGGTGAATGTGTGCCGAAGTGTGTGCGAGGGATGTTATCTCCTTTAGCATTTGCGTACTTGTAGCGTGAACGGGTTGAGTCTTTCACACCTGGACTGTGTATAGTTTTCGTAGGGATTGGTATTTTTGTATCGCATCTCTCGGAAAATGTAACCAATCTGTAATTTTAACGTAAACATCCATGGATTATTTATGTGCATATGTGTGCGGACATTAATCATTTGCATGCATGCAAATACGTGTATGTCATTGCTTATAACAGCACCGCCGCTGTGATAATAAATCTTGGTGTGTGTGTCCAGCCTTGGCGCGAGCTTTGTCCCTGTTTGTGTGTTCACTTCACACAGCCCTGCAGGCCAGCTCTCCGTCTCGCTAAATGGGGATGGATAGCGGAGCGTTGGCGCTGTTTAATCGGGAGACGAGTCGCTACGTGGCGGCGCTCCACCCCACCCCCCAAACTCACCGATCGCTGGCTGAGATGCAAAACATAATCAAATCGCACCGTCACACTTATCTGCCAAAGATGATCCGGACCTAGCCATGCTATCCGTCAGGAACTCAGAGCATGACAATCAAAGAGCATCTGATGCAGCAGATTTGTAATCTGTGTGTGAATAAGTCAAAATAACTACAAAATTAGAAAGCATAGAATTCTTTGACAGAATGCATATTGTTCATTTAACCTCAAATCATCTTATGTTGAGAAATTAGTCTTTTTAGTCAAGTCTTAAAAGTAACAATATGGGTGATCATTTAGCACTCAGTGTGTGTTGGAGCTAAATCTTAGCTCAATATTTATAAGATTGACTGAGTTGTAACCATTTATGCGTCTGATGAGATTTCAACCTCAGAGTTTCATAAAAATCTGGTCACTTGCTCAGGGTTTATTTTGCTAACAGACTCATGAAAAGGCCTGTCACAATAAGCAACAAATCAATCGCACAATAAAGTTTAATGAGATCAAAAATTTTAATTTGTCATTTGTCTCCCTCTTTTCTATTTTAGTGTAGGGAGAAGTGGACTTTGGCGTCAGGTATTTGCCAGGTGCATGGTCTCGTAACCTCTGTAGCATGAGCCAAGAGAACAGGCATTTAGCTAGAGGAGCGTCTTTGGTTTTCGAACTCCTCCTTTCAGATGGCGACGCCTCAGGACGTCCTCAGTGCATCGTGCCGAACATTGGGTTCATCGAGTTTTTTTTCATTTAACACTACGTAAATTTTGTAAACTTTCATAAACTTTGTAAGCTGTGTGTGGGCGACCGCAAATATTTAATAAAGCCAGAGGAAGACATATACAGAATTAATTGCATCAGTTTGGATAGAGAAGTGGGAATGTTGTTCAGGTCAGTTAGTAACTTTTTTAACGTACATAAATTTCACAAACTTTCGCAGGCTTTTTATATTTGTTAAAAATAGTCTCCAAACAATATTATCATTTATCGCAATAATTTCTGAGACAATATATTCTGCAAAATTTGATATAAAAAAGGCCTACTTATGAACATAACACAGGCAAAATCATTATTGCATACCTTTTATCTTTTGGCAGCAGGCAATAAAAATGTCGCCTGATAATTAGGGAATTGTCTTTCTTTAATCACTTCCACATAAAATTACAAACAAAAAGATTTACTCCTGACTTTTCTGAGAATCTTTAACGTCTATTACATCACTCTTATAATAATGTAGATCAAAGAGATTCAAAAAGACAAAAAGTGGTTGGGTTTTGCTTCCAAATTTAGAAAAGAGGAAAATTATTTACGCCATTGAGCGCTCGGCTTTAGCAAAAAGAACAATTTTCTTACAGTGACCTGAACATAAAAAGATACAGAAAGCAGGCGTACAGATAGAACCCTGCATGTTGGTTTTCAGCGGCAGCTTACTTCGCTCAAGCTATAACAAAACACCATAAAAGACAGTGGGCTACAGAGAAAAAAACCACACAACGGCCTACACACACACACACACACACACACACACACACACACACACACACCACGAGTCACGCTGAATGTGAGATTTTTTCGAGGCACAGAGGCAAGCAAACGGAAGGAAGGGACTGTGGAAAGAAGAGAGGGAGAGAGCACAGGAGTGAGAAAGAGGGAGAGGGATCTCATCCTGGGATGCAGGATGCCGAACACAGTGAGATAAGAGTTAATGTATCCCCCACCACCACCACCCCTCCTCCTTCATCCCTCCCGTTTGGCTCTCTCTGTCTTTCTCCCTCCATCCATCCCTCCCTATCGCCCTCCTCTCCCTCCTCCCCGTTCTCTTTGAGGGATGAATAATAACTGCTGCTCTGAGATTTCCTCCCTCGTTTTTCAAAGCGCCGAACGGAGATGTGGAAGGTCTGCATGGCCCGGATTGCGCGTGTGTGAGCGCACACACAAATGTAAAAAAAAAAAACCAAAGAGGAGGACTGGATCGCACACACACACACACACACACACACACACACACACCCACACACACACACACACATTCTGTCTTGTACTCGCAGCTCGCCTGGAGCAGGGAAATCAGATCTCCTCTAGAGAAAGGAAAGGGGGGGGGGGTGCTTTGACGCTGAAGGCAGCTCATACAGAAATCTCCTCCTGCAAACACGTATAAGGCCTTCAGACACCAAGAAACCCACAGGCAGCTTCTGAGAAGAGACCAAGAATAACCAGGAGGATGCAAGTTACCTCCTGGAGTGACAGGGTGAACTCAAGGTTAGAGACACATCACCCATCTGAGTCCTGCTGCCAGGGCCAATTTATCCACGCTGAAGCACCCTCCCTTAGGCACATAACTCTGATTGCTTAAAGGCAGCAAGCTCGGAAAACTGGAGATGGCCTTCTAGACAAAGAAAAGGAAGAAAGAGCCGGCACTGAATAGGGAGGCAGATTTCTTCCTGCTGGTCAAAAAAAAAAGACGAGGGAGAGAGGTGTGTGTGTGTGTTTCAGCAGAAGTCCTCGCAGAAAAGACAAGGAGGCTGTCCAGGAGGAGTGCCTTGCACATCAACCCCGCGACGCGGCGCGGAAATTGGCAGCCAGGTTCCGAAGAGAGGGGCTTATTTATGCAAACAAGCGTACAAGCACGCACAGTAGGAATCTAGACAAGGCTTGTAAACAAACACACACCCACACCATAAAGCACACAGGGGAGGCGATGTGAGAAGCAGACTGTGAAAACTCTAGTCGTGCCCGGGCAGAGCTTAACACACACACACTCGCGCGTGCACGCACACACACACAAAGAGTTGAGGACGGCTGAAGAGGGAGAGAGCAGAGAGGAAGACGCTGGAGGAGAAAGGGGAGGATAAGGAAGGAGGCAGAGGTGTGAAGATGTGGGTGTCTGGTGTTACTTTTGTGTTGCCAAATGAGGGCAAGTGAGTGAGCGAGTGTGAGAGAGCAAGAGAGACGCTAAAATGATGTATAATGACTCGGCTGTGCGTGCGTGCGCGCGCAGAAAGCGGGGCGAGAAAAAAGTAGGAACGCTTTCCCATTTCAATTCGCAACAGCTGGTGTCGAATTAACACATTTACCAGTGAGCATTTGGAACAGATTAAAATTGTGTGTGGCGTGTGACTGTGTGTGCGCGTGTCTGTTTGCGAGCGTGGCAGCAGATGAGGGCCAAAACAAAAGTGTGTTTGTGTGTGTGTGCGTGTGTGAGTGCCTGCGTATTAACGCGATGGATCAGGGCAGGCAGAAATGGCATCGAGACAGGGGCGCTGAGTGAGAAAGAGAGAGATGCTGCCCTGGGCCGTCTCTCTAAGCCCTGTTTAGGAGGCTTTGGAGCTCAGATAGAAATAATCCCTCACTCAGACACACACACACACACACACACACACACACACACACAGAGGAGTGCTCACAGGCAGACAAGGAGGAGAAGCGGCGCACACAAACACACACACGCCAGTTGAGGCGGACAAACAAGTCCACGTACACACATGCAGCAACAAGCAGCGGCAGCACATTTGCCTTGACACAAAACCAGCCACCCACTTACACACACACACACACACACACACACACACACACACACACACACACACACACTGGGGCTGTCTGCTGCGCGGAAGCAGAGCACATCGGCATGGCACCGTGACAAACACTTTACACACTCCAGCACTCAGCGGAGGGGAGGGAAAGGAAGGAGGGAGAGACGGAGAAAAGAGACGAAGGAGGATATGAGGCAGAGGAGGGTGGGGGAAGAAGAAGGGGAGGGGAGTTGTGGGTGGGGGGCTAACAAATTAATAGGAGCCGGAGATATATACAGGCAGTGCTGCCGAACGGGGGAAGGAGGAGGTGGGATGGAGGGGGTGGAGGAGGAGGACGACGAGAGAGCAATTCATTCCTGTTTTCTCCTCGTTCATTCTCTGGAGAGAGGCAGAGCGGAGCTGAGCGTATTTGCTCAAGAGAGGGAGAGAGTAAGGGCTTTGTGTGGCTGAGGAGAGGGAAAAGTGGAGGAGGGAGGTGGTGGTGGTGGTGGGGGGGGGGGTGACATAAAACACAGAGCGAAAAGATGGAAAGCCCGCGCGAGGAGGAGTAAAAATATGGGGGGCTATAACAAAGACTTTTAGAGCGTAAAAAGAGGGAGAGAGGGAAGGGAAAGTGGTAATAAGGGAAGGGGAAAGAGAGGACGGTGGTTCGAGGTTTGCACAGGATGCAGTTTGTCATCTTCATCAGCTGACAGCCGGGGCTGGGGGGGGGAGGAAGAGGAGGAGGACTGGGGATGGATGGAGAGGTGAACGGAGAGAGAGAAAAGAGAGGAAGGGTACAGGGGGCAGCCCATGGCGGGGGGGGCGGGGGGGGGGGGGGGCAGCGTTTTAGCCGGAGCTTTTGAAACACGTTGACCCTGTAATTGACCTGTGTCTCCGCCTACATTGCCGTGGCGACAAGCAGAGCCGCTGCAGCTAATCACTTAGTAACCCTGACCTGTCAATCACACCGGTTCTATTTGGGGGAGGAGAGAAGAGGACGGTGTGTGTGTGTGTGTGTGTGTGCGCGTATATGTGTGACGTGGGAGAGAAGTAATAACAGCACTGGGGTTATCATTTACCAGACCACCCACCTCCTCCCACCACACCAATGCTGATGAAGCCCTGGTTTTATAAAAGGCAATAAAATGCTTTATTCCTCCATCTCACACACACGCACACACACACACACACACACACACAAGCTCCTCTATAGTGTTCATACTGAGACAGCAAAGCTTTGTGAGAGCTCAGATAAGGGAGAACAAGAGAGGAGAAGTGGCGAGGCTGAGCAGGAGGGGAGGCCGAGGAGAGATAAGATAGCAGAACGAAGCTGTCATGCAAATCAAACCGCACCATTTTTTTTCTCGCTTTGGACAAGTGTTACCTGTTAATGAGAGGAAAGATGGACACCAGCAGGTAAACGGAGGGATACCACTTCAGTGGCTTGATCTCATCAGCTAAGGAAACCTGGTGGAGAAACGCATAAAAAAACTGATGAGCGCTCGCAATAACACTGCTGTCTTTAAATTTTACACAAGCGCACATGGTTAGTGTCTTAACTGGGAGATCACAGCACCGAGGCAAACAACAAAGGCCAATTAGAACCTAATAAAATATTAACCTGCAGAAAATACACAATATCCACACAGTTATGAGGAGAAACGGGGATTCCAATTAAGCTGGATGCTAATGCTTTTGCCGTTTTGCGAAGAAGATGAAGGCGGTGTTGTGCAGAGGCAGGCAGGAAGACAGAAAGATGCAGCAGCTAAAAGTTGAGGAGGGGGAAGAGAGCTCGGTGCTGGAGAGCTTTTACAAGCCGTTATCTAATTCCCAGGAGAGGAGGACTCTTGCATCCGGAAGAGGCTGAGGAGAGCGGCCCCTGGATCGATTTTCTGCGCTGTGCTGTTTTTTTTTTCTTTTTTCTCCCTCCTAGGGTAGGACGCAGTTTCCAAGCCAGCGCAAAGCCTCCCTCTCTTTCATTCTATCCGTAATTCCCCTCCAAACACACACACACACACACACATATATGCGCACTGGCAGACGGAGCCAGGAGGCAGGCTCACGAGCTCTGGTCTCTACCCCCACATGCTGGAAATTAATTACTCACTAGAAAGACCCTGAGGCGTGAAAGCTCGCTCTAACGCAGGCGTTTTCAACATTTCAGAGGAAAATATGGACGCATTTTAACTTATATATGTGCGTGTGCTGCTCAGGCTATAAATGCATATTGTATGTGTGGTATTTAATACAGGTGCCGGTGTTGTTCTGTGTAACAAATGTAGGCTGATTGTGACCAAATGAGGCCGGTCGTATCGCTGTCAGTAACAGCACAACCCACAGGCAAACATTAGTAGGCTTAGCCCTATTAGTGGCTATTATTATGGGAAGCTCTGGCATCACTGGCCATGTCAAAATCTGCCTATTGTCATCTCAAGTTTGTGTGTATGTTTGTGTGTATGTAAGAGGGTCATATTAGGGTAGACAAAAATAGTAAGCTGGGAACCAGAAGGATGTAAAGTATATGCTGAAGGACAAAACGATAAAAATAAATTAAAAAAGGGGGGAAAAAAGAGGGATCTAAAAGACTGCAGTGAGCTAGGTAATCTCAGACAGAATTAGGCGAGTTTCCGAGCGTATCAGACAGGATGCAGGATGGTGGAGGAGAGGAGGAAGAGCGCACGGGTGAAGTGCCTCGTGTTTTTAATCACAGTCCTCCGGTGTCAGAGGCCCCTGCGCTGCTCGGGAAGCAGAGGGGAATGAAACCATAATTATGTGGAGCGGGCGCAGCAGTCCCGACGTTAATGACACACACTAGATTACAGACAGTTATCGGGAGCGACCCCCCCTCCCCCCACCTTCTCATACCCCTCCACCACCCACAGCACTCACCCTCGGATACCGCTCGTCTCGCTCACAACAAGCTCCCTCTAAAAATAACAGCGTCGAGTCTACTCACGGCACCCCAACGTCAATTTTATCCACTTTTATTGAAGTGAAATTCTAAGATATTCCAATTTTTAGGGCAATAACAAACTGCACTTTTTTATTATTCATCATAACCTTTGCTACAATTTTACCCCAAATATTCATCAGCAGGGTTTGCTCCAAGGTTACACGGGTTAAAGTTTGTGTTGGTAAATAAAAATGTCCCTGGGTTCAAAGAGTTTATCTCCCACTTTCAATTTTTCTGTTATAGATTAGTTTCCTTTAAAGGACTCCAAGTAATTAGAAAAACCAAACACCTACACTGTCCTGACAACTGAAAAACGATTTTTGTGAAAGATTACTCAAAAGTAACCAAACCCATCCCCCACCTTTTTATTGGAATTATTATGACCACTTGAGTATTACACCTTGAAGGTTTTCAGCAGAAAGTGACAAAAACAAGTCCAAAAAAACATTCAGAAAGCATGAAACACAATCAACACACTATTGTTCTCATATTGATTCCTAAATTAAAAATTTGTAGGCAAAAGTTTTGAGCTACTACATCTGTTTGTTAATAGAAACAGCTGAAAGTGACTGAAAATAGGTAAACAATGGAAACATCCATGAAAGAGCCAACTGGAATCAAGATGTCCAAAAGCTTTGATGTATTGGTACGGATTTATGCTCGTATTTGTTGAGTAAAAGATAGTCAGAGTCAGTTGAAACTTAACTTACGATCTACAAAAAGATTCACAAAATACACACGTGTTTAAATGTCGAGCTCTGTTTTTATGGCGCTCCACCGCTCTGCCTAATCCCTGATATTTAGTCTGAAGCAATCTTACTCATTTGCCTTTCTTTCACATTTAGAAGCAGATTCATTTTTAAATTTCCACCTAAATTATTTTTCTGAGGTTCTACACTCATCCTGTTTTACCATATCTGTTCACCTACACAGAGCAGAATGTATGTCAATCGTGTGATCTAAGTTTCCTCCACGTTTTCAATGGATTTAGCCAAGTTCATTGAATGCATACCCGCATTTCAAAAGTGAATAAGAATATATGTGCAACAATACTGGACTAAACTCTTTCAAACTGTACCATTTGATAAAGTCAGGACAACCTATTTTATGTTTGATTTCACACTTTAAGTGATGAATACAGAAACTTTTAATAAATGCTTCATCTATCATTTTTTAAACCGCCAAAAAACAAAGCATTAAGAATCCAAAATATTTGTTAAATAGAGCTGCTGGTTGTCTGGAGGCTAGAAAGTAAGAGTCTAGAGAAGGTCAGTGTGTGTTGACAAAGCTACACTGAAGAACACGCAAGAAAACTCTTTGCACCTTTCTGACTTCTTCTGTCTGCGACATATAAAATCAAATCTAAGTGGATTAATGAGGATGCACACATGCAGGGCCCATGCACAGTGGGGAAACAAGATTAAGAATGCCAGCATACACACACACACACACACACATAAACACACACAGACATTACTCAAGCCAAAGCACATGTGGATTTGTAAACAAATGTCTTGAGAAGATAGCAAGCCAGCAGCTTGCTGTTTGCACAGCCAGGTCTGTAGCTACCCGAAGGCACTGAGCTGCTGCGTGTGTAGGTGTGCAAATGGGCTTAAAAGATGTGTGTGTATGTGTGTCTTTAAAACCATACTCTAAATATCCCTCTCCATGACCCATACCGCTGCAACACCTCTGCGGTGCTTTGTGTGTGTGTGCCTTCAGACAAATGGCTCAAGAAGCAGACACAGACGGGTCACTAGCATCGGACTTGTGGGGCTGACGAGCGCCAGCGTTAGTGCGTCACCGAGTCAACGAGGAGGAGGATGGTGCCACAAGGTGCCAGGTGGAGAAGAGTTAAAAGGATGACAAACTCAAGAAACGTGTGTGAGCGCATGAGGAGGGAGACACGGCCAAGTGGATGGAAATACCCAGAGCCAGCGGTCTTTAGACAGCCCTCAGGAATCGCTTTCTCTAGTTTACACCTGCTGCTACATACTCACACTTTTTACACACACACAAACACACAGACACACACACACACGCCGCAGCTCACTGGCATGGCAAGAGCAATCTGGGAGGCTGTTGTTGTTGTTTTAAAGCATCGCAGCGCGCGCATAAACTCTCATAAATATTCATGCCCATGAACCTGGCTTGCTGCTTTATTCATGCTGCGTATGAGTACAAGAGAAAGAGAGACAGACGATGGAGGAGGAAAGGAAAGAGGGAGAAAAAATAAAAGAAAAAAGAGAGATGGAAATGAGCAGAGCGACTGACTGGGAAAGAGAAATACGAGGGATGAGTGTGATAAAAACCGCTGCTGACTTATTTACACTCTGTGCAACACATAGCAATTAGCCCACATGAAGAGTGTGTGAGAGTGTGTGTGCTGCCACCACACACACACACACAGTCTGTGTAGTAATTATCCCTGCCACTTAGGGGCAGCATCTACATAACCTTAACCCTAACCTCACCTCCACACCTCACCCTGCAGGGTGACCAAGCGGAGCAGGAGGAGGAGGAGGAGGGGCGAGGAAGCACAGGATGATGAGGGATCACTGCTGCTAACTTTTCATTAGTCACTGCTTCACCAACCACCTCTGTGGAAGACGCTCTGCTCTAATGGGTGTTAAGGACAAATATTCTGAATGCTTCGTGTTTTGAATAAACAGAGACACTTTTGTTTAGTGCCTGTAGTCAGTGAAGTTTATATAACTGTAACAGCATTCCAACAGCTTCACAACGTACTTGTATACATTTTGGGACTTGGAGGGTTTAAACTCAAATGGTAAAAAAAATCAGATTTTTAGTTCCCAAATCCTGGTCAAGTTTCAAACAGAACAGATCCCAAAACTGCAGCGTTGTATACGATCTTCACACAGCAGACAGGTGTGGGCCAGATCTGGTATCAGGCTGGCACTGCTAATATGGCAAGTGGTTTGTCAACCAGATTGCGGGCCAGGTCTGGTAATGATGGCACTGCTTTAAAGACGGCATTATTGGACCACGTCTGGGCCACCAAAGGGCTGTCATTCTTTCTGGTAACTGGTATGGGAATGTGGGCCAGAACTGGGCTAGACCAAAATTGCTATTTCAGTCTTACTCTTTTAGTTGAACTACAGAATTTTCTAAAAAATTTAAATAAACATGTGCAAGTGTATAAAAATATATGATTATTTTTTATGTCATTAAACATTTTATAAAGATAAGTTGTTTTATTAACTATTAAATGCTCGGTGAACAGTGGTCTGAAAAATTCTGATGAAGTTTTCTGTTGTAATATAGCCCATCATTACTGCTACATTTTCTGAATAAGCTTAAGAGAATAGTAAATATTGTATCTGTTGTTGATGGCTTAGTGTGTTTCAAGTGGGGGCCACTAGGGGGGCCTCAGAAAACTGGGAGGAAGATAGGATAAAATGCTAAATTAAAATAATAAATTTAATGTTTTAAATCATTATCATAAAATCATATGTTCTTCAATCATTTTATAGTATTATTTATATTATTTATAATAATTTATTAAAATGTTATTAAAGAGAACTTAAGAAAGCTATGATTTATTTTGTTAGTTTATCAGTAGGAACAGTGCTTAAAACCTGTTAATTAATTAAATTTGTATGTTAAAAATGTAGTGAATATTGAAAAGTGAATAAAAGTGAGAAAAAACATCTTAAAAGTTGATATTTCTTTAGTCTGTAGCACTGTTTGTGGGTTTGCAACAGGGGTCCCCAGCCAGAAACTAATGCTGTTAGGCGGGCCATGGATTGGAAACCTTGTTAAACTACCTCAGCTTGGAGAAATTGTTTAATCCTGACCAGATTAACAAGCTAACACCTACTCCAAGCAATGCCAGGACCACAGTGGACTGATGCAACTTTAAAGCCACTCCAGTTTTAAATTTCACAGTGGCTCATATGGATTGTATTTTATAAACCATTTTACTGCTGTCAGTTTCACATTACATGCTTATTTCAACAGAATATTATGATACTACTGCTGGAAATAACCAATGTAGCACCAGACGTGCTACAGCTATTTGTACTTGCAAATAACCAGAATTACATGTATATCTACAACACAGAGCCCCACTTCAAATGAAACTTCCATTTTGTTATTTCTCACTAATTAAACTGTTTCTCCAATCCCCCCCCGCCCCATGTTCCCACTCCTACATTGGATTTATCTTGCCATCATCTACGTGTGGCTCCTGCAACACACACAAGTGGAGGTTCTTAGGGGTCAAACTGCTCCTTGCAGTGTTTGACACCTGCTCAGCAACTAGGTGAACGCTAATCCTGCAGAAACTCTAATCCTCGTGATTGGTGCAATGATGTGTGTGGAGAAAAGAGATTGTCAGAACCTTACCTTCCGTCTCTCCCTCTCTGGGTTGAAGGTTCCTAACCATGACTGCATCTGTAGACACATCATAAAAAGAAGGCGTGAGGGCAATTATTTAGGGTGAAAAAATGAAGTGACTTTTTTCTTTTCCCCAGAGAGGAATGCTTAGAGGTCAGTGCCTGCAGTGACAAGCTGGAACAAATATCACATTGGCTATCATGCCAATGCAAAATCCCTCCACCCTCTCACACAGCCTTACTAAATTGCCCAATTCACACCAGAGCGCCGAGCTTAGAGGCAAGAGGGGAGCACTTAAACAGCTCCCAGCGTCTCACTAAAACGAATCAGCTCCAGTGCACACAATCTGACAGGGGAACAAGAAAACAAGGGGCACAGAGGGAAAAAGAAGAGAGAAAAATTTCTGGGGAAAAAAAGTTTCATAGAAAGAGGAAAAGAGCAGAGCAAACGCTGCAGATGTGAGATCTCGGCGGCGAACGTGGGAATACTTGTTTTGCTCTTCCTCTGTGTCCTCTCTCAAGGGATTGGAGGGAAAATGTCAACAGGCACGCACACACACACAGACGCACGCACGCACACACACACACACACACAAGATCGTGATTTGTAACCAGGGGGAGCTGCGGGCACAGAAAGTCAGAGGGTTCACGTGACTCACGAACATCGGAGACAAAACTCAGGAGGTCCTCTGTGAGCTTCACGCACAAAAAGGCAGCATGAACAATATGCACTAACAGCTCCTCTGTTCTGCTATTTATTAACTCAATGTTGCCATGGTTTCTCTGTGCTGACGTGATTGTCATTGTAAATCCATGTGTGGTTGTTTTTGTGCAGCATGAGCGAGAGAAAAAAAATATATATATAAAAAAGGAAGCCATTTGGTCATTAGACTGGACCTGTTCCAAAGCAGCCCTCTTGCTGTCCACCTGAGCACCACTATCCATCACAATCAGCAAACCCTGATAATAAGTGGCATTATAATTAGGCTTCGGTCAGGTTTCCCATGAACATATGGGCTTTTGTTTCAGGCTCTCTTAAAGCAATAGTTCAGATGTTTTAGTGTGAGGGTTTTGTGGAAAAGGTAGTGAACAATTAATATCTTGCCTGTTATAGATTGCTCTATGAACAACCTCATCTTGTAGTTTAATTTGTAATAAATTAATGAGCTAATGGCTAGTTCAAATGGGGAAAAGAGAAACGGAGATTTAAGCTGTTTAAAAACAAGTCCAGACTCAAAAAACGGATTGCTGTTCATGTGAATGCTTATTTAGAATTTTTTTATTTGCAAGCACAAATAGCCAATATCAGAAGCTAGCTCTATCTCTTTCCATTATTTTAAGCAAGAACATTTAATGGTGTATAGCAGGGGTTCCCAAACATTTCCATGCGATGGTCCCCCAAAACATTATCTTCTGGAATTTGAAAAAAAAAATTGAGATTGATTAATTGACGATGGCAGCATGTGCATATTTAGAACAGTTCCACAGCCACTTTTACAAATGTGAATCTTTAAATTTATTTTTGGAATAAATTTATTGCACCAATTTTTTTTGCACCAAGATAAAAAAATTGACTCTGTAAATCAATGATTCACATAGTTTTAAGCCCTGTCTTCCTTATCTTTTGTCTAGGAAGTGTGAAAACTGTCCGGTGAACATCCCACCTCTCTTCTGCTTTATCCTTTTCTGCGGTGAGTCGCCACGTACCCTGCTTTCAAAGCTTGTGAAATTCTTTCAAGTGAGACAGCCTCCAGCCGGAATGAGATAAGGCTTGAGCTCTTCATAAATATGATAGGGAAGGCAAAAATAACAAAAAAAATATATATATACATATATATCAGGAAAAAAAGGCGAAAGATGGACACTGAGCAAACGAGACAAATAAATGCAAAAAAGGAAACGAGGAAGGTGGAAGACCGATGTGGAGATGAGAAGAAAGAGGGAGAAATGGCCGAACGCTGTGAGCTGAATGAGTTATGAGATGCAGCCACATTCATTCCCCCTCGTTATCACAGTCATGATAAAGAGCCGTGTAGCCTCTTTTCCCTTTTTTTGCCCCTCGTCTCTGTGCTACCTGGTTATCTGCAGAATCTCTCTCACTCCATCGCCGCCCAAAGAAAGAATGCCAACATTCATGATAAAACTTCATTGTGAGTCTTATGAGGTTTCAGGCTGCTGCTCTTTTACTTTCTTTTTGTATTAGCTGAATCACATCAAGAACGAAGTGGGGGGGGGGGGAACTTAAATTTGAAAACTACAGGTGCTTGCTTCGAGGAAATGGCATCTATATGTAATGTTATACACAACTTCATGTGAAAAGCACAAAAACAAAAATCGGTTCATCACCAAACTAGGTTGACCGAGTTTAAAATGTTGAAAAACGAACCAATCTAAATTTCTAGAAGACAAAACTGTCTACCAACAGCTTTTTTTTTTTTTAAAGAAATCCTCACATCAAAGAAACAGGATCCATCGAGGGTGATAAATAAATAAAAAGCATGTTGCTCGAGCAACAGTGTCTCTTATTTCTCAACATGAAAAATACATTTAAATGTTCAAACTCGATTCCAAAAACTCTTTTTTATTTAAGTAATAATTAGAAGCAAAGACCCTGGTGACCTCTTCAGTTTGTTTTGTCTAAAAGCCAAAAGCTTTTCTTTTCACCCCTAGAAAACAGAAAAAAAATCTAATTAATTTGTCTTTTTTTTTTCAAAACTGTGTTTTTAAAACAATCTAGACTGATTGCAATCTGTTTATTAGTCTAGTTATGACCTTGAACAAGTGTATTTACAAATAAAATGAGTTGAAAGTAAACTTGTGAACGCGTTGCAACTTTAGCATTAATTACTCATAATTTTAACCTGCCTACAAACAGCAGCTTTAACGTGCACCTTTGGTTTTTACGACCAAATAAATTAAATGAGACAATCTGCCTAAAATGTTGGCTTGTGTCCAACTTGAGCTTTTTTATTTTGACTCCATTAGAGGTTGGAGATCCAGGGAGTCTGTAAGGTTAAATGCAATGACAAACACAAAAAATGCCCAATGAAGAGACAAAAATAAGGTCAAATTCATGTGTGCTGATCCTGCTAGGTTGAGCACTCACTCTGTTATTGGCCACACATATGATTCTGGCGTAGCAGCAGGTCATCAGGAAGATGAGGCTGAAAAGAGGAACGTACCATCTGCAACGCAAAAGAGACAAACCATCAGTTACCTAAAATGAGCAGTGGAAATAAGAACATAATTACTGCTTGGGTTTTAATAAGCCTCCTTGTTGACTTGCTTCAGAAAAAAATAACAAGGGAAAAAGATCTTAAACTCACAGAATTTAGTTTTATTTATAATGAGCAAGACCAGCATTATATGTCTTAAAATATTACGACAAAATAAAACCGTAAACTGAGCAATTAATGCGTTAAAATACTAACAGATTAACTCTGGACAACAAAAAAAAATCCTTTGGTAAGATTCTTTCAAGAGGGCTTTCATTAGAAAAGGCCATTGTTTTGTAATTAGACTCTTATAATTGGACAAAAGATTAGTCTCAGGTTACTTTAACTTGTGCTTCAAACGTGAAACCTAACAACGTGATTTTGCTCACAACATCATTAAAAACCTGTATCGTAATTAAGAGAAGGCTTAATTACAGAGTATGACGACAGCAGCATCACTTGAAGGTATGCAGTTCCCCCGCCTTAGTTGCATGCCAAGGTTTTAAACAAGAAAACTCAGTAGGTGTTCAAAGTACGTGTTGGGATGAATCTCAGCTTCTACTACACCAAAACTTAGCTCAAGATTGGTAAAATTAAAGGAGTTGAGGCTAATTTTGTGTGGGATAAAATCAGTTAGCTGTTGTCGCCATCATGAACAGGGTTGACTCTAAAGATTCTTCAGCTGTACCAATGATTACTTTCTGAAAGTAATTATTGAACGGAAATACCATGACATGGTAAAAGTAATAAGATTGGTATGTGTCTTGGTATTCTGCCTCACATTTTTTGCCCTCTTGTTCAGCTGTCTGCTCAGCAACCCTTTTGTTCACTCTTAAAGCTTCATTTCCAGTTGCAGCAAAAACAGCTAAAATCCTACAAGACACGCCGTTTACTCAGCACCAAAAGGTAGAGATGCAGTTAAAAACTGGATGGTGAACATAGGGTGACCAGATCTTGAAAAACTGAATGTGGAACAAACTGAATGCTAATGAGGGACAATGTAGAACACCTCACCACTGCTATAATGTCCAAACTTTAAAATTGTTATAAATCTCCCATTAGATTAATTATTCTTTGCTTTGCATGTTAGTGAACAACATAGAGCTGAGCAGTATTTCGGTTCGTACCAAAAACTGGTTATTATTTTTGTTACCGGATACCAGATTACTGGTTTAAATAGCCTGAACACGTTCAGAACGTTACGTGACGCCAGCCAGTAAACTGTTTCATGGGGAACACTTTTTCATACAGCGCCGCTGAACGCACATGCTGGAAAGTGTCAACCTCTTCTTCCAAAATCCTACCTAAAAGTCTGCTAACACATTTATTCACCACAATACTCCAAGCACTAACAGATCATGCCAGAACTTGCATGAGATTACACATCACGCTATTTTCAAGGTCTGACCAAAATATCTAACTTTGTGATTTCTCAACATCAAATGACCTTAGTCTAAAAACTACCATGAACGGTGATGGGCAATGTGCATTCTTTTAAAAATATGGAAGCCATTTTTTAAAAACAGTTGCTGGTAAAAGATCAAATTCATAAGAAGTGTATTTATTTGGCTCCAAAACTGATTTACATTTCGAGAGCTGAGAACTGTTTGCTGAGAAGTTGGCTTATGAGTACTGAGGGTATAACTTGTTGAAATTAGTGTTTCTGGTCAGCAATGGGCCACATAACATTTCTTTATATAAAAGATGTGCAGAGGACCCAGAGGATGTAAATTGACAGCACGGAGAGGAAAAGCCCCAACTCAGCACCTCTGGACCTCACAGTTCTCACTGTGCCGAGAGGTAGAACAAAAAAAGATTATGCCGGCACAGTGACAATATCAGTAATGCATCCCGCTCCTATGGGACCGCGGTTTGCCAATCACAGGCGGCGTGGGTGAATAATATGTCAGGCATTTTCGGAGCTGGATGAAAGGGAGTGAGCCGAGCAGAGGAAATGAGACGATGGCTTTTGTTGGAGTGGCAGCCTTGTGTTGTGCAACCTCTTGGGAGGTGATGTAAGCTCGGAGGAGTTTCAACCTCTCCCTGTAACCATGAAACAGGTCTTTGTCTCGCGTTGACAGACAGGTTCCTGGCCGCCACTTCTCCACTCAGCCTTAGCAACTCACGCCACGTAATCGTGATTGCGCTGCTTCACGTCTCGTGAGAACTTGGCTGACAACATGCATCCAATACCGCTGTTTGTGAAGAGGATAGCAATGAAAAGTTATGAGAGGGAAATGTTAATCTGACATTTAAAACAAAGAGAGTGATTGAATTTGTCTCTGACCTATAAATGTGTGGCGCACACTTTCAAATGAAAATGAATCAGGGAATAAATGACCACATAGCCTTGGCATGTGTGCTACAAAGTGCATCTTTTTAAGGCATCTCAAAAGGCAAATACTGAGTCCTTGGCCTAATTTAGACTCATCTTCAATGCCCGAGGTCTAAAAGAAGCTCACCGAGTGTGACTGAGTTCAACTTTTTTACTGGCAGGAGAAATCTGGGGCGGCAGGCGTTCATTTAAGTGCAGCACTGAAGGAAGAATCTGCATCTTGCGCGATCGTGCCTTCAAATCTAATAAAGAAAATAAACAAGTCGAGCACGGTCTCCTCCTCCCGAGTGCGCATGTGTGCATCCATGCAGGTTCAATAACGGCATGGGACAATGATGAAAGCGTTTCAGGGGGGAGACATGTGCAAGCATCACCTCAATGTGATTTAATAACCTGCTCTCTGGAATAAACAGCGTCCAATTACGCCAGCGCCCGTCCCGTTAATGATGGAAAGACGAGCTGGGGGAGGGGGGCGTTTGTGGGGAGGTGGGCGGGTTGGTTGAGAGGGGAAAGGAGGGGGTGGCCCTTTTAACGATAGTGCGAGGGGAGGAGGGGGAGGCTTGCGAGGAGGAGAGAATGACGGGCGGCAGCTACAAAGTGCTCTAATTAGCATGATAATGATCTGCCATTAGAGTCCGCTGTGCTCTACAGCTGAGCTCTACCCGGAGAGAGCGAGAGGGAGGCAGAAAAGAGAATGAAATGGAAGCGCAGGGAGATGATTCAGAGTGGGCAGCGGATGATAAAAGTGAGGACATGAATAGAGGTGGGGATGTAAAGGTGGATGGATGGGGCTGGATTGTGGCACCAAATCAGAAAAAAAAGCAGAAATAAAAGAAAAGTTCTTGGCAATTAAAAATAGGGTGAAGGTGGGAATCAAAGCAACAGCAAAAAGATGATGTTCCCTACAGATTGATGAGGGAAGCACAAATGACATACAGATAACCAGAAAAGTATTTTGGATAGAGATAGACCAATTATTCAGGTGATATTGGCCACTTAAAAAAATTGGCTATACCTGTATATTCAATTGCCAAATGGGAAAATAAAGATGTCGCAGAAGCTGCTACAATGAGCTTATTGTAGCCTAAATTAAATTAGTTTCGAATGCTCTTAATTTATAATGTTTTTAAGTAAGTTAGTAAGAATTGCTATATAAAAAATACATGTTGAAGAAAAACAATTCAGTATTTTTCATTGGCTGTTGTCTGGCCCGATCTAATAACTGACATTGGTTTCAGCCATAGAAACACATATCAGTCGACCTCTGTTGTATTCAGCCCTGAGCCAGTTTCCCATTGGACTGTGACTAGTTTCTTGGTTTGGTGAATGGGGATGGATAAAGAACCCATATGAGCGGGGGTCTCGTAAGTGGACCCATTGCTCTCTCCGAAATGACACTAATCTTTATTCAAACCTTTGTGTTCCTTGGATGAAGGATACAAGGTTAGAAACACTCAGTGTTCTGAGTTTCTCAGGACCCATAGAGCGATCCCCAAGAATTATTATTTTTTGACTGATCAGAGTCAGGCAGTGGCCTAAGTAGTGCAAAGAGGTCACTAAATCAATGTCACATGTATCACACAGACCACTGTTATAAAGATTGTACCCAGTTAGAACTCCAACCAATGTACTTAAGGTTTTCCTTGTCAGGTTGATGAGAGCTTTCCCAAAGCTAAGATTTGGGCCGTTAATCTGTTCCTGTGCCTGTCTACAGTCCGTCAGCTCCTTCCAGAGGATTGAGTGTTGATGTCTAATCCAGGCCTGTAGGGCAGTCCTACAGACTGTTGTTGAGATACCTACAACAGACTCTGGTCCTCTGAAGTGGCCCTGACTGCCAGGTTTTGCAAGATAGGCAGGTCTCTCATTAGCATTAATGCCAGTATGTCCTGGAACCCAGTTGGTTGAAAGTGAAGTGTGGACCTCAGAGAAATAATAGCAGATTCACTATCTGTTAGTATGAATATTTCCTTCTGTGTACACTGAGGGTATTTGAGAGATGCCACACAATGGTGGACTGCATATATTTCAGCTTGAGATACAGTTGCAAAACCACCTAGTGGGTATTTGTGCTCTATCTCAATATGGTTGTACAAAATCAGCACCCCTGGACCTACCCCTTCAAAATGGATCAATCTGTAAAACAGTAGAAATTATTGGGAGACATGTCCAGCATAGAGAGGTTACTCCAGGCAGACCTGTCTAGGCTTTTCCACCTACCAGACTGGTGTAACCTAACTGCACTGGATGCGGTCTCCCTGAAGATATGTAAATCAGTGGAGCCAGGTCCTGTAAGACATTAAGGGCTGCTGTGGGTGTTGTTCTAATGGAACCTGTGATGATCAGGCAGGCCATAAACTAGTTAGAAACTTGAGATTGTGGAAAAATGTGCAAATTTTCACTTGGATTCACACAGAATTAAAACATTTGCGTATGTCGCACAATTGATGTACAAATTCCTGGTAAAAAGCTTGATATTTGAGGAATTTGGTCCTTCTAAGGACTCTCCACAGTACAGAAATCTTTCTGTTGTCAGCTGTCAAGGGTAAATACATAAAAAATGAAATAGTTAATGTTATTTGTCATCAATGCATTGTCCCATGCAATTATGAACTTTGTGCTGCTTTTGACCCATCACACATGAGAATCACCCAAGTGGAGCAGTGGGCAGCTACAGTGGGGAAAATAAGTATTTAGTCAGTCACCAATTGTGCAAGTTCTCCCACTTAAAAAGATGAGAGGCCTGTTTTGCTTCACAAAACTCTGTCTATTTTGCAAGAAAATTTGTCACACAATTCTTTGAATGTTTTCAAAGTCTCTGCAATACAGAAGCAAGGCCCTGCAAATTGCACAAAGTAATTAAAAACTCTCTAGACCATTTACAAACACCCTCATAAATGCTGTTTGCAATTTTTCCCCAACAGTCACAGCCTAGTGAGACACTGACTTTAGTCTGGCTTTCCATCCAGTGCAGCTGTGAAATAAAGAATGAGGATTACATGAAAAGGGCTTTAATTTAATTTCCTGACAGATAATGAAAGGATGGTAGGGACCGGCATGTTACTACTGCTTGAGCGTGTCAACTTTCACCCTCAAGATCTTAATACACAGGAAAAGACTGTGATCCTCCTGATCAACCACTTAAACATAGGAGACAGTCGGAAAAAGGGTCAAAGGGAGAACCAGGAAAAAACAACTGAGTCTGGAAGTTCATGGTTGTCTTTTAATAAATGAACGAAAGCAAAAGTTGAAGAGAAATAAGAATTTATGTCTCTGTTAACAATTTTATAGGTGTACACAAAACCACTAAAATCTAATGCAAACACATAGGGCTGATAGGAATGCTTTTACAGAAATCTGATTATTTATTAACACAAGCTCTTATTAATGGCTCATAAAACCTACTGCAAACCACAAAACCCTTCAATGCATTGTCCTGCATTGCATCCAATAGTTGCAAAAAGTTCAAACATTCCTTTTAAACAGAACGTGAGGACTGTGGGACAAAATTTGTACTTCTAAGTTTCAACCACAAGTTCTGTGTGACAGATTTTCATTATTTCAATCTGTCTGTGATGATCTGTCAGGAGCTTTTGCAAACCATATTGAGTGCATCAGCAGAAATATTTGCTCCCAATTAGAAGGTGGCACAGAGTAGAAGACGCTATCTGCCAGGAGATTTACTGTTATTCATGTTTGGTCAGTTTTAGACCACAAGGGAATCTGTCCAACATTCTAGAAGAGCAATAACTTAGATTTCTTTTTGTCTTCTTGTTTTATAGATAATTGACAAACAAGCACCTTATTGTCACCTATTATGGTATAATGAAACCTGTAGACTTCTTAGTGGTGCAGCTGTTCCAAACACAGAATGAGTACAAGAGCATGAATGTCAATGAGGGATGAAGAACCATGACAAGGCCTTAAAGATGGAGAATTACCCATTGAATATTGATATGTTTCAATCTGTACCGAAGCTGAGGACTGATGAGCTGAGAATGCGTCCACTCTTGAATCAACATGGTGAAAAAATCCTTGCAATACATTTGCGTATGTCATTTTCACACCTATTTGTCTGTGGCGCCGATGACACACCAACTGGGACTTCTTAAGGGCGTTGACTCAGCTAAGCTCTGGTGCTTTCATTTGCTGACTCAGCCTCTGAAACTTTGCACCTCCATAACACACACACACACACACACACACACACACACACACACACACACACAGAGCACTGTCCTCTGCTTTTCATTCACCTTCCTCTTTCATCCCCTTTCCCTCCCTCCTCCTTTAAACCTCCCCTGTCTCCTCTGTTCGGCCTGCGCGCTTCGCTGAGCTCTGATGAAGACACACTACGGAGCGTGGGCAGAAACGAGGACAATCTATTTCCCCGACTCCCCGCTCCCTTCCCATCTTGGCTACACGACCCCTCTTTCCTTCTCCTGCTGAGTAATTCCCTGTCTCCCTAACTGCATCCCGTATGTCACCCCTCCCACCTTTTCCACTTTTCACCTTTAACTCCGCACACTCTGCCCTCCCACATGCTGACGGCAGGGTGCGTGTATCTGAGTGCTTTCTTTTTTTTTTTTCCTTGACGGGTGCTGCCTTGGCCTCTAATCTCTCGTCTGGTTTGATGTAATTAGAGCTAATGAAGATTCCCTGATCCTCTGAGCGGCACGTCCCCCTGGGCCACAACAGCGTGGAAAACTAGACAGAGCCGTGGAGCAGAGGAGCAATGATAAAAAAAGACACAGGCTCGTTTAGCACTGCTGATAGCTATGTGTTGTTTTCTGTTTGTCTGTGTGTGCGTGCGTGCGTGTGTGTGTGTGTGCTTGCTTATTTGTTTTAAAAGATTGATTCCCTGCTGATGCTGCAAGCAGCAATGCGATTACCTTAGCTCATGGAGAAGTGTGTGTGTGTGCATTTGCATTTAAGTATGTGCACCGAGGGATTGGCAGGGCACTTGCAGACTTAGGACCGGTTGCAGAAAGTAGTAGACAGGCATAATCCTTCATAGCTGTCCTAAACACTTATATACACAATGTTGCAACTCCTCTAAATCTGACTAGGCAGAGGTAGACACTGATCTGCACACACACTCACATTTCTTGGCCATGGACTAAAAGGGAGAAAAAAAAAACCTGCAGCCTCCCCTGACATGTAACCCTTCACATTTCCCCACAGAGACAGCTCTTCTTCTCCCCCCCTGCTCCTCCCAATCTTCCCCAGGGGGGGGGGGGGTGGCTTTGATGGCAACGCTGAAAGGGTCTACTTACATCCCAAATCTCCAGGCTACGTGATCGTCTGTGATCCAGCTGGGGGAAGAGAGAAACAGAGAGGGAGAGCGATGAGCGGGTCACAAAAGGGAAGGGGAGAGCGTGAGCGGAAGAGAGGCTTGTGTGGCTGCAGAGGGGGGAAAAGCTGTGCAGCTGCAGCTATTAATAAGCCGAGAGCAGTAAGAGAGAGAGAGAGAGAAAAAAAAAAATATATATATATATATACAGAGAGAGAGAGAGAGAGACGAGCCGGGAGATTAAAGCTCTGTCCCAATTCTCATTCCGCCACCTCCACTCCTCGGCCTCTTCCCCTCGTCCACACCCCTCCAAACAAATAATGCTTTTCCTATTCAACAGAGTGAGGAAACGTTTACTGTGATCAGATCTGCTGATAATTGCCAATTTTTTACCTCCTATTAAGGCAGGCTTGGAGCTAGAATGAGGCCATAGCAGTAGCCTTCATTGAAAGAAAAGACATTAGCAATAATAATAAAAAAAAAGGACTCTGTGTTTTGGTTGTTTGGATGTACTTACCACCAGGGTCCTGCAGGACCGTAGTAACCCTTGAACAGCGGCAAAGAGGCCATGACCAAAGGCACCCCCCACGCCATCAGATGGTACAAGCTGATAAACGACAGACATTTATTACATTATTATAACAGACAGGAGGTAGTTCTGCATAAGAAACGGTGCCAAAAAATGAATCGACTTATTCTTTAGTTCCTCCCTTTGTTGGCACCGACTTCAGGGTCATTTTTCAGGTGCAGACAAATGTCTATACAGCCAGACAGCTAATTACTCATGGTAATCCGAACCATAATTACCCAAACTGTTAGGAAAGATAATTTTCGGAGGAAATGTCTGTATTAAAAAAACATAACCTGGGTGTACATTCGCACTCAGTCTCTGTCTTCAGATTATTCAGGAGGTGAATGTAAAATATGAGGACAGACCTGCCTTATAGGTGTATAAAATTATGGTATGAGGTGTGGTTTTTTACTGCGAATAAGGTTGAGGTTGGAAAGGTTCATGCTGCTTATAACTAAAATACGATAGCATTAGCGACGGCCTTTAAAGATGTGTGTTTGTGTGTGTGTGTGTGTGTGTCAGACAGATGAGGTGTGTGGTCCAGTGACTCGGGCGTCTGTGCTGGAGTCGATACTTTATAGAGCGTACAGCGTAGACTGGTCAATAGAGTGGAAGTCCTCCCCTGACTTGCTCCAAGTACGGTCAATCGAGTAGTAGTGACACGGCTGACACACGCTCGATTCCTTTCAAGTTGTGCCCCCTACACACAACACACTATGTCACTTTATGTCGGTAGGGCGTGCTCTGACCTCCCTTTGATGGACAGCACTTGAGGGTGCAGGAGGTAGAGGGGGGAGCGAAGGGAGTCAGTTTAAATAGAGCAGACTGGGAGGTGGGAAAGAATCCAGATGGAGGTTGTGTTTGGACCGAACATGAGAGGACTGGTGGGAAAAACGAAAACAAAAGACGAAGAGAAGGAGGGGGGGAAATGGGAAACACTGGAGAGTGGAAAAACCCAAAGAAAACTTCAGAGAAAGTAAGCGCTGTGAAAAGAGGAGATGGAAATGGTGACACAGATCTACTGTGGGGTGGGGGGGACGGGACGCAGTTGTCAAGAAATCAATGTCATGAGCTAATAGAACCCCCTTACCCAAACCCCACAGCACTCACTTTCTAGCACGCTCTGTTCACACTCGCAGAGCCCTTTGAGAGGAGCGATGACGAGGTCCGGAGCTGCACGCAACATGGGCTTAATGAGGCGCAGCAGGACAGCTCTGCGTTTCAGACGCGTGCACACGCTCCCACACGCGAGTGCAGACCAACGCGCACTCAAATCTCACAAGGCGCAATCTCATTTCCCCCACCGCTTCACACCACCTTTTTATTCCTCCGTCTTCATCGCCATCTCGCTTCCACCGGCGCCTGACGTGCTCGCTTTGCCTGGCTTCTTATTTCGGAAATATGCACGCACACGCACAGACACACGCACACACATTTCTATTCCTACCCTCTCTTGCATCCACTTCAATCATTCTTAGATCATCCAGCCTCCGTTCTCCACCTCCTCTGGCGATTTGTTCATTCATAAACCATCAAGCTGAGCCGACGCTGGATGTGTACATGTGTGAATGCTAGAGTGAGGGTGTAAGGTTGGTACGGAGGGGGGGTGCACGTACCCGTCTGCCAAAACACACGAAGCTTATCTGTGAACAATCAATAAACAGCAGCTCTTCATTTTAGCCTTTTAAATTATAGTCTCTTTTCCCTTTTTACACATCATGTAGGAACAGCCACAAAAATAGTTTTTAAAGAGCACTTATTATGTTTCCTCGAACAAGTTAGGATAGATCTGTGGGCTATACAAAACATGTACAATCTATTTAATACACAAAATCATTTTCAGATTATGTGATTTCACCTGGTCAGTTCTGCCTGTTCTGAGCTCCCTTCAGAATGACCTGTTTATGTAAATAAGTTACTGTTAGCCACGCCACCAACATTTTGTTTACAATAGCTCCGCCCTCCAAGCAGGGAGGCCAAGGCGCATCTGTCGCCGCTTCCTGAGGCCGGAGAAGATGAACCGAGGGGCAGGCGAGGTCCGGGAGACTTTGTTTGGCGCTTGGACTCTATGGAAGCTGTACAGACCCAAATTGTAGCATAAAAACGTGTAAAAAAGTGAATTTTGCATAATAGGTCCCCTTTAACAACATAAAGTGTTCATACTGATGATGATCAAAGTCAAATGTGAAAACAACTTCAACTTATCACAGCTAAAGATGGTTTTAAAGGCTTATTAAATTGTGGGGTGGACTTGTTTTTAGCACACGTTATTTAATTTTCTTTAAAAAGTGATGATAAGGTAAACTGACCTCTAATTAACCAGGAAAATCCCACTAAGATCCCAGATCTCTTTTGCAAGGAAGGCCTAACATAGATGTTGACTGTGGGCAACTGGAGTACCCACAGAAAACCCACGCAAACACATGGAGAACATGTAAACTCCATGCAGAAAGACCTCGTATCAGTGGGTCACATGAGCTAAAACCCATTGGGTTTTTCCCCCAAATGTTTGTTTGATAATTTATTGACTGTCCCTAAGCGAACTACGCTACGTAGAAGAGGAGTAATTTAACAACAGCCCCTAAGTGAACCATGATGTGTGGAGGAGGAGCGAATACCCGGAGGGCAACTGACCAAAATCAGACTGCCTGCACTTAATTAGAAGAGAAGAAAATGACGCTGCATTCCCAGAGCACGGATATCCAATAATATCAAACCTAAGACTAACTTCACTGTGGTCTTTCAGACTGGGAATTCCCACTTGAGGGGGTGTTCAAGTTTAAATATAGGACTCTAAACTAAAAAAAACTGTTTTTTGACCATAGCAAAAGTAGACAGTGAAAATATGCCTAAGTGGCGATTTTATATGGCGTAATTTGCCAGCTGCTGGGTCCTTTTCAACCTAATGTGTAAAACCCAAGAATTGAAAGAAAGTGGACATTTTTTTCTCCCTTTGAGTGAACTAAGAATATGGTCTTCTAGCCTGCACCTCCACATAAAAAGCCATCTCCGTATGAGTTATACCATCATTAAATTGTCTGGCTTATTGCTAATCAATGCAGAAAACCTCCCATAGGTGGTGGTGGGACGCCTCCCTTAATGCTCTCATAGAAATCTGCCCACCTAAACACATTAACAGGATAGAACCTTGAGCGAAGGAGGCTCTTTCTTTTCTGCCTACATTTTCTTTTTCTTTTCTTTTTTTAATGTGTGTCTCTGCCAAAAAGCTTGGCAGAAAACAAATGCTAAAATATTACACACAAACACAGGCAAATTCAGCAGTGCTGTAGAAAGACGAGCGGGAGCCTGAGCGACACAAACACACAGACAAAAAGCGTCAAGATGGGTGTATGTGCACACACACACACACACACACACACACACCAGGGCACACTTAACGGCTGACACTCACTCCCATTTCAATTAGAGTGTCAGCTGGCTGGAGGAGAAAAAGGGGGAGGAGAAGGGGGTGTGGGGTGGGCTGTCAGTGCTCTGTGGGGATACACATGCTGCTGTGGACCAAACACATGCACAAACACAAACACACACGAAGAAGGGAGCCCTTTAAACAAACACATGCAGAGAGGGAGACGTGGAGAAAGCACAAGTTGACTGTAGGCACGAGTGATAAATCAGTTCATTTAGGGTGGAACTAAAGCTCGAAAAATCATATAAAAAGGCAATAATCACCTTTATTATTAAAATTTAATTAAAGTTATGCTTAAAATCAATTCTTTGTTTAAAGTGTTTTAGGTGTTTTCATTTGTTTTTTTTTTCTGAGTTGAAAACATCAAAATAAAATTATAAAAAATTTAAAGACACATTGAACTAATTTACTAATTAAAAATAAGTGTGTGTTTGGGGTTGGGGGTGGTGGAGTGAGGTGGGGTGAGAGCAGTTATCACTCCCTACTCACATCTGATAGCGGTTGGTGCGTATTTCTCGGACCAGGTTCAGGTACAGGTTCAGCGTAATGAGGCAAACCCAGGCCAAGGCACTCCAGTCTGCAGAGATGCATACAGAGAAAAACACCAAGGTCAAATTACAGCGCAGCTCGCCCGCTGCACAGCACGCACCTGCGGCCGTGTGTGTTCAGACACGCACGTTCGCCTCTATATGACGGAGTGTGTGCCTGCGCGCCGCGCTTTGATAAATGAAGGCCCATTCTGCGGTAATATGAGGGAAACCTGTAGCTTAGGGTGATGGATGAGAGGTTGGAGCTCACGGAGAGATAATGATGAACTGTGGAAAAGCAGGAGGAGATAACACGAGGAGTGCGGGGCTGTGGAAGGAGGAAAAATGGAGGTTAGCCGAGTGTGGTGGGGGGATGATGGTGGCAGAGTGGACTACAATGAGGAAGACATGAAAAAACTAAAAAAAAAAACTGAAAATCTAGAACCTTCCTTTTCCTACCATAACATTCACCCTCATATAACATTGTGTGTGTTTTGGTTTGTTTGAATCCAGACTGTCAAAACAACAAACCCCTACAATATATGCATATACTGTACACAAACCACGCTCCTCTTTGAATTAAAGTAGACATATCGTGCTTTTAAATCCTTCTTTTTCACATTTAAATCATTCAGTTGGGATCTCTATAAAGTGAAACTGCAATGCTTTGGACTGAATTCCTCATTGTAACTCCACAAGCCCCTCTTTCACTGCTTTTCAGAGGTGTGTCTCAGATCAACTTGTTTTGTTGCTGTCTCTTTAAATCCACACCCCGCCCAGCTTCCAGACCAGTCCATTCTAGTTTGATAAAGGGGGTTACGTTTATCTAGAAGCGCAGAAACATTTTGTTTACAAATTAATTAAAAGATGTCAACAATAGAAGACTTTACATGTTGGAGCCAGAGTCTGACCCAGAGCCAGAGGAGAATGAAGACCAAATTGTAGTTCCAGACCTTTTTTGGCAGTTCCATCACAAATATTCTGACATAATAGTTCAGAAAATTTAATTGAAATTAGAGAAAACGGAATGAGTAGAAAAAGATGAGCCAATCGGAATATAAAGATACCTACGCAGCACAGGGAGAAACTAAATTAAACTTTTCTGCATTCCTACAGACTCCAAGTACACGACAAAATGCATTTAACGGCCAAATACAAAAGTGGACTTTGCATATGTCCCCTTAAAGAAACCTTTAGCATGTTCAACAGCTTCAACAGGTGTGGTGTTATTACAATAAGACACAATTACTGTCATAACACGTGTCTTATACAGCTAGAGAGCAGCCAAAATCTTTACTTTAACGTGGAAACACAAACACCTCAGTTTCAACACTTGTCCAAATGCTGCCTCTGCTGCTGTTCTCCACAGTTCCAAACACGATTTGATTTGTGGGCTGAGCTGGAACGCAGTCAAAGTTCAGCTGGTATTTGTCCTCGCCGAAAGGATCCTCTTGACTTGCATCAACAATACAGAATCAACTCACTGTCTATTTCTAAACATTTCTGACAGGGATACGTTAAATTTGCAGTCTTTTTATTCTCATCAGGACTAAAAGAGCTGACACTGTAGTACCAGGTATGCAACTGAAATTCTTTCAGGAAAAAAAAAAAAGAAATCAGCACAAACATCACTAAGAACTTGTTTGACTTTGCTAGAGGTTTCCAGTTTATTCCAAATTAAAATGTGACGTTCTTTGCTGTCATTGGAGGAGAGTTGTCTCCTCATACTCGAGCCGCTGATGAAATGCTGAGATCTCTGGTTTTGGGCGTTTCACAGAGTCTGACTCACTGTACCCAAAGGTGGAATTCCTAACATAGGTGTGTGAGGTTAACTTAACCACTTCCTAACCAAACACAGTCTTGGCTTTCATAAGAACACAGACATAAGATGTGAAATAGGGATAATATATATAAAAAGGACAAGAAGAAGTACATGTTACAGTCCTGCTAGGAGAGAGAACAACTATAAAAATCATTGTTTATTACAAACAAAATGCAAATAATGCAATACTGAAGAGATTTGGCTTTTGTTTTTTATGCCGGATGCCCATCCTGATGCGACTTGGGTTGGACTCTGCAGCCTTAGCTGCACAGAACACCAAGTTACTGCACCCAGATTTTAATATTCAAGTTTATTCCTAAAAAGTAAAATTCTCCAAATGTAACCTTCTCATTAGTATCTCTAAGAACTACGGTAAATTCTACTCATTTATAATCAACATCAGTGACTTGGCAATAGTTTTATTAAGACCTAATGAAACATACAATATACTTGCTTTAACTAGACAAATATTTTCATACTGAAACCCCCCCCAAAAAGTCGATCATTTATTTTGTTATCTAACACAACTCAAACATTTCATAACAGTACAAGGGAACACTAGTTTGGATTTTTTTAGTCAGTGTCAGCTTTGTGTTGGACAGGTGGATGAATCTGGTCAGCATGACTTGTTCTGTTATATAACAAAGTACTGATTAAATCACCCGCTGTGTTGCAACATGTCTAATATTTGGTCAACAAGGAAAACTTATGAAAAGGGTGTGCAGCCTAAAAATACACAATTTAGTGTTCATCCCAGAGCTGTAACATTGTTAAAGTTTGATTTGTTTCAGATAATAAATAACTTGTTTTCTTAATGGTCCTCTCATCATTAAGCCACTCATTAATACCTCACTCAACCCCACTTTAAGATAGCTGGAATATCCTTTTAAAGCTATAGATCAGATTTTTTTAGGTGTTTTATTCAGAGGTCTATAGTAACTAAGTACATTTACTTTTTTACAGTACTTAAGTAATTTTTTTGAGGATTTGTATTTTACCAAGTATTTTTTAAAATCGTGACTTTTACTTTTACT